>JAJOZX010002994.1:310000-330000 GCA_023014485.1 Bathynomus jamesi
GTCAACCTTCTATATATAATTTAGAATTTTTTTAATTTTTTTTTTTAAGATATTTTTTATTTTCAATGTTTCATTCTTCTTTTCAGTACATTAAGTGCCTATAACCATAAATGTTCTCTCAATTAGTTATTACCTATATACTGTATTTACAGAGTAGTTTAAGGCCATAAAAATCGGTCTGTAATTGCCAATGGACTGTTTGTTATCATATTTACTTTAAACAAAGCCATAACATAGAATTTCCTTTGTTTTACACACACACACACACACACACACATATATATATATATATATACAGGGCGTCCCAAAAAAATGTATACACACTTTAACAGCTGATAGCTCAATTGATGTTTCTTTCTTTCCAAGTTAAACCCATTAGAATTAATAATGGCAGTCAGACTAAGCTTTGAACAAAGGAAATTCATTCTAAAATGCTACTGGAAGTGTGAAAACGCAGTTGAAGTGCAAAAGACAGTTTAGGAGGGAGTTTCAAACAGATCCACCAACGCGACTTACCATCACTCGAATTAGAGATAAGTTTGAAGCCGATGGAACTGTTCAGAATGTCCACAAGAAGCGTTCCGGAAGACCACGGACATCGACAAGCCCCACAAAGCAAGAAAGAGTACTGGAAACGTATCACCAAAGTCCAAGAAAATCTGTGCGGCAAGCGAATCGTGAGGTAGGAATTTCAGAATCGTCTGTCCAACGCATTTTGAAGCGCTGTCAATGGAAAAGTTACATTCCAAGATTAGTCCATGCTATTAATGAAGATGATCCGGACCGATGAGTGGAGTATTGCGAGTGGTACTTGGCACGACGTGGATGTGGATTGGACGAAGGGGTTTCGTAGAATACCCTCCGCGTTCACCAGACCTCACACCACTAGACTTTTTTTATGGGGATACTTAAAAGACAAAGTCTACGCTATAAAACCTGCAACAGTCGCTGAATTGAGAGCAGCCATTGAACGAGAATGCACACAAATACCAAACGAAATGTTTCGTGATGTTTGCGATTCCATTGCTTCGCGTTATCAGCAGTGCCTGGACCAGAACGGACGTCAGTTTGAAAACAGGCGTTGACAAAACAATTAAATAATGTCTGTAGATTCTATTACATTTTGAAAATGAAATGTATTTTAATAAACACTGCCTTTATAATTATTTAAAGTGTGTATACATTTTCTTGGGACGCCCTGTGTATATACATATAGTAACTATGAATAATTACAAAATATTATGATGAATAATAAGATGAATAATTAATCCAAATGATGAGGAAAATGTGAAATGAAATAGAAATTCATTTCTCTTAAACAAAGTGACTTAAGTAAGCTTAAACGCTTTGTGACAGCTACACTAATAGCCAGACTCATCAAGTTTATTAAAATTATATATTCATGCTTATATTATTTATTATTAATTAATGCGAATTGTATGAGAATACCAGAGCAAGAGTGAGGAAGGAAAAAATGACAACTGATGACTTCAGAACTAACCAAGGAGTGATACAGGGATGCCCGTTGTCACCCCATCTTTTCAATCTGTTCCTGAAGATGGTGATGGGGGAGGCGCTCGGTGACTACGAAGGAGGAGTGAAAATCGGAGGAGAATACTAAGCAATCTAAGATATGCGGACGATATAGTACTGGTAGCAGAAACAGTGGAAGAAATACAAGAAATTACTACTAGGGTGGAAGAAGCATGCATAAAATACGGGCTAGAGATAAATTTAAATAAAATCAAGATAATGAAGATAGGAAGGATGAGAGAACGGATGGCGGTGGCGCTGGCGTCGGGAATAATAGACCAGGTAGAAGAGTTTAAATATTTAGGAGTGCGCTTCACGCAAAATAGAGATGACTTTAAAGCGGTGTAAGAGAGAATTAAACTGGGGTATGTGGCGATATCATCAAGATATCACCAAGATATGGAAAGACGACACTGTCAGCAGAGCGCTAAAGATTAGATTATGCCAGGCAATAGTGGTACCAACAGTTTTATATAGTTCGGAGTGCTGGACGATGAAGTTAAAAGAAAAGGAGAAGTTATTATCGTTGGAAATGTATTGTCTGCGCCGAATTTGTAACATCCGCTGGTACCACAGACGAACAAATGAATATACAAGGGAATTGACTGGCATTAAATTCACCATAATAGACAGAGTGGTGGACGCGCAGAGGAGATGGTACGGCACTATTTACTCAGTTATTATTTACATTTATTATTTTAATAATTATTTTAATTATCTAAATTGGTTTAAAGTAACAAAAAATAAGATAAGATAAGAAACAAGTATTTACGTTAAATTGCTTTATGCGAGAGAGCAAACATGGAATAATTGTCGTGCAAAATAGTAAACAATACTTTTTAAAATATGTTTAAAGATAAACTGGACAAGATCTTAACTTCATTCGTGATAATTAATTAATATTAATTGAATATAAATATATGTAATTAATATAAAGTTTCCGAGTCTGGTTATTAGATATCGCAAAGCGTTTTATGCTAAATCAAATTGTTTAAGAGATATGAATTTTTATTTTAGTTCAGACCTTTATTGGACACCCTGTATATATAATGAAGTTTGAAAAGCATCTCCGCATTCATTTTTTAAGGTTGTGTTGGAAGATAAATGTCCACTTTTGGACAAATTATACTACCAAAGATTTGCAATGTCTTAATTCGCTTTCACTCCGTCAATCTGTGTAGAAATGGAGATTAACTACCGTCAATCTATGTAGAAATGAAGATTAACTACTGTCAATCTATGTAGAAATGAAGATTAACTATGTTTAACATATTTTCAAAACGTTTCGCTATTAGTGTTTCAATTGTATAAGTCTAAGTTCTATAGAGTACATCATAGTAACCAACACGGAAACCACAATGATCATTATTAGAACATGGATCATCACATACGAGATCCAATAAATTTAATTTATTAAGCAGTAATTGTAATTCTAAATGCAAAAAAACTTCACTTTTTCTACGTGAAAGTCACAATATGATAATAAAAACCCACTCTAATAGACAGAGTTTATTTCCACAACAGTTTCGATGCCCACTGGCATCCTCTTCGGGTGGATACAGAAAAACGAATGAAGAGGATGCCAGTGGGCATCGAAACTGTTGTGGAAATAAACTCTGTCTATTAGAGTGGGTTTTTATTATCAAATTGTAATTCTATTATTGCTCTAACGGCTGTCATCTGTTCATTATTCCGTAGCTATGAATTCTATTTATTTTATCAATATTTAGCGTTGCTTCAGTCTGTCTAAAGGACTTGTACATTCGCAACTTGATTTAAGAAAGAAGACTAATGAATTCATCGGATTCTTTCCTTAATGTCTCTTATAACTGTACAGTTGCTGAGTAAAGTTAGTCGGCGTCCTTATAGGGCTATGTATATGTGTGTTTGTATACATGTCGAAAGCTCATTGGTGAAGTTTTGGATGCAGATTGGTGGGAGAGTTAAGACGAAAATAATACATTTTTTCACAAAATCAAACCCACTCATTTTTACGTTTTATAAGCGAAATAATGACTATATAAATGGTAGTGTTCTCGTAATATTATTATATATATATATATATATATATATATAATATATATATATATATATAATATATATATATATGAAAAGAAGGATCAACACAACGGCAAACATTTTCATTTATTTGTACATCAGACGTTTCGACAAATCTTTTGTCATCATCAGTGAGTTAAGTCTTAAAACCTTAAAACAAAATTGAAAAGTGAAAGTTACATCAATACAATATTAAGACCATTAAAATTAAAACCTTAAAGCAAAATGAAAATTGCATCAATACAAAATTAAAAACATTTAAATTTCATCACTATAAAAACTAAAATTAAATTAAATTTCATCACTATAAAAACTAAAATTAAATTACCTCAATAGGTAAATACACAATGTTTACATCCACCTCCATACTTGGCAAAGTCTAAGTGAACACTAGTGGTCAGAGGATTAGGAAGGGTATATCTGTGAAACACGGTTGGTTGTCAAAAGAGTCATAATTTGTAGGATGAGCTATTATTATTAAGGGAGGGTTTGTTTCTATAGATGTACAAAGATTCTAAAATTCGGAGTTCTGTAAGGTTATTGGATCTAGTTAAAATTTCAAACTGAGTTTTGTGAAGGGGATGGTCGTTTTCATCACTGTGGTTTCTAATTGCGGATTGTGGAGGGCTACTGAGGGGACGGTTGGTACGGACTGACAAGCCCAAATGTTGAGAAAGGCGCACCTCCAGTTGGAGTTGAGTGCTGCCAATATACGCAGCCTTACAGCTGTCGCACGTGTATTTGTAAACAACATTGGGGCATACAGTTTTGGGGAATTCATCTTTGAACTTTAAAAAATTTGATAATTTAAGTGGGTTGACGAAGGCGAATCTAAAATTTATTTGGGGAACTAGACTTGAGTAGTTTGGACAATTCACCTCGAATACGCAATGATAAATAACCATAAAAAGGTAATTTAATATATCTGGTTTCTTTTTGTACTGTAGTTACGGGGAGTTTAGTATCAAAAGTGTTATTTAAAAATTTCTTTAATTGGTTATCGAATAGATGAGAAGGGTAGTAATTGTTAATAAAGTACTGTTTTAAAAATTTAAATTCTTCGTTTAACGAAAGTAATCCGAACAAATACGGTAACTTCTTGTTAATAATGTTACTATAGCACTAATCTTATATTTATAAAACATACAACTTAAATAATTGGTTCCCAAGCCAGTAAAAGTTTGTTTCCGAAATAGTGAAGTATGGAACTTATTATGGGCCCGTTTAACTAAAACATCCAGGAAAGGTAAACTATTATTTGTTTCGTTTTTCACACGTGTACTTAATATTACTATGTTGTTTATTAAGATAATCAAGAAAAAGTTTTACGTGTGAAGGATGATTAAATATTAAGAAAGTGTCATCCACGTATCTTCTGTAATATATGGGTTTAAAACTACTAGGACAATTTTTTCAACCAAATTTCTTCGTAATGGCAAAGAAATGCATTTGCTAGTGTTGGGCTTAACGGGGAACCCATAGCTACCCCATCAATTTGGCTGTAAAGGTTGCTATTAAATAAGAAAAGATTATCAAAACACACTATTTCGAGAAGGTTTTTAAATTGAGTCTGAGTGAGGCCATTAATAAGAGTATTATCAGTAGTGAATAACTTATTTAGTATGATTTTAATGTTCTTTAACGGACATTAGTAAACAATGATGATGAGACATCAAAACTGGCCATAGTAAGAGATCGGCATGATTGATCTCTTTTATCTCTTTAGCAAAATCAAACGAGTTGTTAATAGAATAATCATTAAAGGTGAGTTTTGAAAGCAAGGGAACGAAGAATTTGGCTAAGTTATAATTGAATGTACCACATGCCGAAAGAATAGGTCTTAGTGGGAAATTTGGCTTGTGGACTTTAGGTAAACATATAGAATTCCTGGATTAGAACCAGAAGCAAATAAAAAATTGTATGTATTGCCAGGAATTCTATATGGTTTACCTAAAGTCCACAAGCCAAATTTCCCACTAAGACCTATTCTTTCGGCATGTGGTACATTCAATTATAACTTAGCCAAATTCTCGTTCCCTTGCTTTCAAAACTCACCTTTAATGATTATTCTATTAAAACTCGTTTGATTTTGCTAAAGAGATAAAAGAGATCAATCATGCCGATTCTCTTACTATGGCCAGTTTTGATGTCTCATCATTGTTTTACTAATGTCCCGTTAAAGAAACATTAAATATCATACTAAATAAGTTATTCACTACTGATAATACTCTTATTAATGGCCTCACTCAGACTCAATTTAAAAACCTTCTCGAAATAGTGTGTTTTGATAATCTTTTCTTATTTAATAGCAACCTTTACAGCCAAATTGATGGGGTAGCTATGGGTTCCCCGTTAAGCCCAACACTAGCAAATGCATTTCTTTGCCATTACGAAGAAATTTGGTTGAAAAATTGTCCTAGTAGTTTTTAAACCCATATATTACAGAAGATACGTGGATGACACTTTCTTAATATTTAACCATCCTTCACACGTAAAACTTTTTCTTGATTATCTTAATAAACAACATAGTAATATTAAGTACACGTGTGAAAACGAAACAAATAATAGTTTACCTTTCCTGGATGTTTTAGTTAAACGGGCCCATAATAAGTTCCATACTTCACTATTTCGGAAACAAACTTTTACTGGCTTGGGAACCAATTATTTAAGTTGTATGTTTTATAAATATAAGATTAGTGCTATAGTAACATTATTAACAAGAAGTTACCGTATTTGTTCGGATTACTTTTCGTTAAACGAAGAAGAATTTAAATTTTTAATAAAGTAAGTACTTTATTAACATTACTACCCTTCTCATCTATTCGATAACCAATTAAAGAAATTTTAAATAACACTTTGATACTAAACTCCCCGTAACTACAGTACAAAAAGAAACCAGATATATTAAATTACCTTTTTATGGTTATTTATCATTGCGTATTCGAGGTGAATTGTCCAAACTACTCAAGTCTAGTTATCCCCAAATAAATTTTAGATTCGCCTTCGTCAACCCACTTAAATTATCAAATTTTTTAAAGTTCAAAGATGAATTCCCCAAAACTGTATGCCCCAATGTTGTTTACAATACACGTGCGACAGCGTAAGGCTGCGATATTGGCAGCACTCAACTCCAACTGGAGGTGCGCCTTTCTCAACATTTGGGCTTGTCAGTCCGTACCAACCGTCCCCTCAGTAGCCCTCCACAATCCGCAATTAGAAAACCACAGTGATGAAAACGACCATCCCCTTCACAAACTCAGTTTGAAATTTTAACTAGATCCAATAACCTTACAGAACTCCGATTTTAGAATCTTTGTACATCTATAGAAAACAAACCCTCCCTTAATAATAATAGCTCATCCTACAAATTACGACTCTTTTGACAACCAACCGTGTTTCACAGATATACCCTTCCTAATCCTCTGACCACCTAGATGTTCACTTAGACTTTGCCAAGTATGGAGGGGATGAAACATTGTGTATTTACCTTTATTTGAGGAAATTTAATTTAATTTAGTTTTTATAGTGATGAAATTTAATTTAATTTTAGTTTTTATAGTGATGAAATTTAAATGTTTTTAATTTTGTATTGATGCAATTTTCATTTTGCTTTAAGGTTTTAATTTTAATGGTCTTAATATTGTATTGATGTAACTTTCACTTTTCAATTTTGTTTTAAGGTTTTAAGACTTAACTCACTGATGATGACAAAAGATTTGTCGAAACGTCTGATGTACAAATAAATGAAAATGTTTGCCGTTGTGTTGATCCTTCTTTTCATCTGTAAGCTCCGGTTCCCTAAGGAGAAGTCAATAGCTTTGATATATATATATATATATATATACCACGAGTGTTTATGAAAACTTTATTATATATGAACAGTGCGTTATAAGTATGTGTGTAAAAGGTAAACAGTAATTTGTTTTTCAGTAGGTTTGCTAAAATACATGGGAAGGAATAACTGGGCTGGTTTCTCGATACCTTCCTCAGAAGGTAAAGCTGTGCAGTAACTTTAACCCCAGGAATTGGTACAGCGGTTATACCAGGAATCCATCGTTAGTGGATTCATAGCCAGCGACGCTAACCACTACACCACCAAAGCACTATAAATACAAACTGTTTATAATTTGAAAAAGTTCTTTAAGTATGCAAAGAACCCAATATATATATATATATATATTTATATATGTGTGTGTGTGTGTGTGCGTCATTGAAGAATTTGCAGAACTGCAGTTTGTTCATTGAAAAGAAAAAGTCTTTGATATGATTGTATAAACTTTGTCAGAGAGGCACATGATAGTTTACGGAATTCGGGATGGTGACAGCTTCGGTATTCAACCTAATTTTCTTTCGTAAAGAAGTAGTTTCGCAATACAAAGATCGTTTACGTCAATTAGCATTGCAGAAACCACTTTTTAAGACATTTTGGTGTCTATTTCTGTATTCTTTAAAGTTTCAGGTATTTTTACCTTGCATAAAACACTATCAGTATGCTTTTAGTGGAATACATGAGTTTTGGCATTATATTAAAGATATGATGTGGTGCTGTTCACCTGAATAAGTTGACTGAATATTAGACAAGGTTCACTATATCAAAAACAAAATCTTTACGATACATAGAGATAATTAAATCTTTACGATACATAGAGATGATTAAATCTTTACGATACATAGAGATAATAAAATCTTTACGATACATAGAGATAATAAAATCTTTACGACACATAAAGATAATTAAATCTTTACGATACATAGATATAATTAAACTTCATATAAAAAATTTTAAAACGATGTTTTTTATGCTCTTAATAGCCTGTAAAGTATATTATATTACTGTGGCAAAGGATAGTTTATTATTAGGACAGTACAATTAATGTGATGGTATGAAATATTATTAAAACTGTTGAGATTTGCTGCAAAATCTTTGTTAAAGGAAGTTATTGTTAGCGCTTTTATATTCTTATGACTCTCCATTAGTTGGTGTGGCCACTACACCTCCCTTTGGTGAAGTCATTACACCCCCCCCCCCCCCATTCGCAAATCCCATGATTATTTATATAAATGTTTTTGGTGCTTTTCCGTTTATATACCGATATATATATATATATATATATAGTATATATATATATAAATATATATTATTTGTAATGCCATTTATATATATATAAATTTTGAAAAGATTGTGCAGTGTGTAAGATGCATGTATGTGTAATGAGGAATAGATGGAGAAGCGTGTGTTTGAGAGCATGCTGGACTGCTCGCTCGTAGATGAGACACGGAAAAAGATCAGCTAAGGAGAAGAGTGACAGGAGAAACGGGAGTTCCAGCACTTCCTGTCTCCTGCCAAACATCCCCCAGGAAGTACTTTTCTGGTCGATTGGTGTCTACAATCTTCCTCTATATATATATATATATATATATATACTGTGTGTGTGTGTGTGTGTGTGTGTGTGTATATGTGTGTGTGTGTATATATATATATATATGGAATGTTACACTGATTATAAAGTGCAAGAATGAAATTGCTAAGCCCCTATATTGAATATAGAGCCGATCACTAGACACGGGAAAAACACCGAGCATCCTGAAGAGAGCGAACATAGTTCCAATTTATAAAGGAAGGGATCGAGGCATGTCTCTGACATTTTATCTCACCAAAATATTTAAAAGAATAGAGAAAAAAATCTATGACTTCATGAAAACTCAGAAAAATTTGATGATAACCAACATGGATTCCGATCAGGAAGAGTGTGACTATCACAACTAATGGAACACTAGAACAACCACACAGGTGCACTCGAAAACAGTGAAAATTATGATGTGTATATACACAGACTTTGCCGAGGCGTTCAACAAATGTAACCATGGAATCATAGCACATAAACTGAAATATAAGGGAGTAACAGAAAAAAAATAGAAAATGGATATATAATTTCCTTGTTGAGCGGCAGCAGGTCGTTACAGTCCAAGAAATATCTTCATCAGTCAGAGGTCCGTAGCTCAGTACCACAAGGAACAGTATTAACTCCATTACTATTCATAATTATGCTAACTGATATAGATGATGAGGTTACCAATGATAGCACAGCAACATCCTTCGCTGATAACAAAAATTAGTAAAAAATAAGGAAACAAGATGATACAGAATGCCTACAAACAGATAGAAACGAATCTACAATTGGTCTGAAGGCAATAACACGGAGAAATTTCAACTATTGAGGTACGAAAGAAGAGAAGACCTAAAATCCATAGAATACGATACCCCAAATGGACAGGAAATTCAGAGAAATTCTAAGGCAGAAGATTTAGGAGTTATAATGACTGATGACGCGAAATTTGAGACACAAAGTAAGATAGCAGTAAATAAAACAAAAAAGAATAACGGGACAGATACTGAGAACCTTTGAAAGAAGGGACAGGAATACACTGATTATACCCTAGTTGGAGTATTGCTCACTCTTAACATCCCAATATACGTAGAAAAGAAGATATTAGTTAACTAGAAGGGATTCAAAGAACCTTCACAGCCAAGATCAATGATTACAAAGAACTAAATTATTGAGACAGGTTACGTCAATTAAATTTACATTTATTGGAAAGAAGAAGAGAGAGGTACATCATTATTTATATTTGGAAATTAGTGGAGGAACTAGTCCCTAATCTCACGTTGAACCCTATAACCACTCAAACAACAGTGAAAAGTAGAAAAGAATGTCGTGTTCACAAATTAAAGGCTAGACAGGGAACATCCTCAACCCTGAAGGAAAATAGCTTTGTTGCGAGAGCCAAGGTTGTTCAAGTAGCTACTGGTGTAGTGGTGGGAATCTTCTAAAGAAGACTTGACGCCTGGCTCAGAACAATTCCAGATGAGCCGAGAGTACCTGACTATGTGAAGTGGAGAGCGCAAGAAATCATCTCTCTACTTCACCAAACCAACTCAAGAGGAGGGGCAACAAGCCTGACCTCCGTGAAATGAGGAATCATTACACAGAACACCTGAAAGGTTGAAAAGTATATAGATATAGAGTATATATATATAAACAAAATGACCTAGGCAAGTTCTGTAGCATTATATTTTTAAAAATCAAACGTTTCGGAAAACGATGCCTCCATCGTCAGTTGCTAAAAACAAGAATTATTACAATAATAAACGCAATTCTTAATACATTCATAACATTATTTAGACGTTCTAGTTGTGATGAGCTTTTCTAAATTATCTTAACTCTCAGCATCGCTGCATAAAGTTTACCAGTAACTCTTTAATTGTTGTTTCTGGGAGTGGAAATTCATAATTTTATTTATCACTTCTGTATATCGCAAAGGAACTTTCACTGGTCTTGGCATGCTTTTCTGAATGATGTACCCTTTGCTCTTAAGATTATTTCCATCAAAACGTTGTTACTTCGAGCTAACAGAATTTGTTCTGATTTCTCAAATTTTCACTCTGAACTGGAATTTTTACTAAAATACTTTAGTCTTAATTTCTATCCTAGGAATCTTGTATACAAAGGGTCGACAACAGTAAATGGATACCTTTGGTTTTTTCATAGTTTTTATTTGATAATAAAAGTCAATAAATAATAACAAACTTATTGAATTATTATATTTAGAATTATGTTACTTTCTCCTTTGCATTATGTAAAGCTGACACGCGTTCTGACACTCCATTGATAAGCTTTGCCATTTGTTCTTGAGGACAATCATCGGGGTGTCTATTTACTTTTGTTAATCTTCTGAACATATTCGTCAGTTTTTAAGTAGCCAGTTTCAACCATTACAAAACGTAACCACTGTTAATAAAGATGTTATGTACGTTAGGTTTCCTGATTATGGGTATATTAGCTTAAAGATTGAGAAGGACTTGAAGCAACAATTAAGACGTTTTTATCCAAAAATAGATTTTAGATTTGTTTTTAATAACAATTTTAGTATTGAATCATTTTTTATGCCAGAAGAAAAGTTGGCTGCTGTCTTCCTCCCTAAGTTTGTTTACATTTCCATTGTGGCTTCATTGACACATAAACTGACAGCTCTATTCGCCAATTCAATGTAAGGGGGTTAGTGGGCACAGAGGCATCTGTAGCCGTACTTTGCAATTAGCGTTAAGGAAACCAGCAAAATCTTTAATTGGACAACACTCAGAAATTATTAAACACGAATTTAACTTGACGAACTTTACGGTTTTGAAACCAACGAAAACTGAAATGGATCCTTATATTTTGCAATCGTTGTATATTTATAAGGAAATTCTTAATTAAAATGATTACAATTCAAGTTTCAAGTTAAATGTCACCAAATAATTTTAGTTTTTCTTTGAATTCTTTTAGACTTTTAGAATTTTTTATTTGGAAAACTTTATAATTTTTGCTTGGAATGTATTAACAACTGCATTTAGAAGTGATAATTTATATGATTTTAGCCACTGAGGATGGACGCAGAGTCTTCCAAAACGATTCATTATTTTTGTTAAATAAAATATTAATATCTGCGTTGGTTGTCTGTCTATCTATCTATCTATCTATCTATCTATCTATCTATATAGTAAGAAATAAGAGGACGAGGAAATGGTACATGTTTATTTACAGACGTTTCGGAAATTCAATTTCCACCATCAGTGCTGAAAACTAAAAACTAAAAAAATGAACTATACGATCAAAATAAAATTTCGAAGACATTTACAACCAAGTACGTTCTTCCGGCTCGTCCCCAGGTACTCTTTACGGCCTCCCCAAAATACACAAACCTAACTTACCCATTAGACTCGTCCTTTCGTCCTACACCACCCATAATTACCAACTAGCAAAATTCCTAATTCCCATCTTAACCCCCATAACGCAGATTGAATATTCCTATAAATTCGCCAAAGAAATACTGACATTAAATAATTCAAACAACCTCCATATGCATAGCTTTGACATAGTATCCCTCTACACCAACGTACCAATTAAAGAAGCCATCGACATCTGCATCAACTTATTTTCTAGCAATCAGAACACAGTCCTCAACCTAACGAAACAAGAATTCACCAAACTGCTAACTCTTGCCGCTTCAGACACCTACTTCTTTTTCAATAAACATCTCTACCAACAAACCGATTCACTAGCTATGGGATCCCCCCTAAGTGCTACACTAGCCAACATCTTTATCTGTTACCATGAAAATAACTGGCTACTCCATTGCCCCACCCATTACAAACCACACATATACAAAAGATATGTTGACGACACTTTTCGCTTCCCCCTTTTTCTTAACTCTCTCAATTCCCAACATCAAACCATCAAATTCACTAAAGAAGACGAATCCAATAACATCTTACCTTTTATAGATATAACAATAACAAAACAAAATAATAAATTCAGCACTTCCATATATCGAAAACCTACATATACAGGCCTAGGTACTAACTACTTAAGCCACAGCCCTTCACTATATAAAATTAACAGCATTAAAATCTTAATCCACCGTGCTTATCAACTTTGCTCCTCCTTCCTACCCTTCCACAATGAAATAGAATTTATTCATAATTTCAACATTAATAACTCTTTCCCAAAACATTTACTGCAATTTCTAACTAAACATTTTCTTAACAATATTTATCACCCCCCTCCTTAAAGTCCTCACCGTTAAAAGACACGCAATATTTTTCTTTTCCCTATTACGACTATATTAGTTACAAAATATAATCAGAACTTCGCCACCCACTCACCCCTCTTTACCCTCAAATCAACCTTCAATTTGTATTCACCAATAATAACAGTATTAAATCGCATCTCAATCTTAAAGAAAAAAAACGCAGCCCCTTGTTTCGTCCCTATTTACTGTTTCAACTGTACTCGCTGCAAAGCGATTTATATTGGCAGCACTATTCGCCAATATTAAACAAAACTGGACGAACATCGCGGCATTTCTACCATAACATCACGACCTTTAAATAAACCATCGAAATCAGCAATAAGAGATCATTGCCACTTTCACAATCACCCACTGCTTCCCACCAATTTCAAAATTATCAATTCAGCAAACCAACTAACCGACCTCCGCATCCTCGAATCCCTATATATCCTTAGTACAAAACCAACCCTCAACGACTATAGTTCTGCTTTCAACATAGCTAAATATTTCTTCTAACTCATCACTGAAAAAGAAATTCGCTACCACTCTTCGGCCTTTGGGAGAATTCCAACATGGATACTTCAACACTCAACCATTCCCAACCTTCATACAATTAGATTACTCCCGCCCCCCCTCCGTATAATATTACTCAGTAAGATCTATTTTTAATATTCGTTTCACCTTATAACCTTTGGATATTTTAACCGTTGTCTTATTTCTCTACATTTCATATACCTTTTTAACTTTAAATTATCATATGACTACATAAATATATTGTATACAATTTTTTACTCATTATATCTGTTCACTTTTTTACTCTATTTTTTTTAGCACTGATGATGGAAATTGAATTTCCGAAACATCTGTAAATAAACATGTACCATTTCCTAGTCCTCTTATTCCTATATATATATATATATATATATATATATATATATATATATATATATATATATACAGTGTGTATATTTTTTTAATTGGGGTTGTTTAACCTCCTTCGCAACATCTAAGGTCATATGACGGAGGGGACCTACAGCTTTACGTGGGATCCGAACCACGGGTCGCTACATAATCTGGGCACGGAGGACGGTCTCCCATCCAACAACTACCCAGACTCAATGTCGCTTAACAGCCCAACAGTGTATATAAATAATTATATATATATATATATATATATATATATATATATATATATATATATATATATATATAGGGGCAGAGCGGATGACGTCTGAGATTTGAGATTTAACTTTGGTTAATATAATATCCTTTGAACCCTTTGATTCAGAAAATCAAATAGACAACCCAAGTCACAACTTTCCAGTAATTCCTGTTTTCTCAAACATTCTCTGCTATAATCCCATGATCGCATTTAGCAGAATCAGTATATATTACATCTATTTACTTTCGACACAACGCTTCCATTATGTTCTCTTGATAATAATAGTTAGATAGATAGATAGATAGATAGATAGGTAGATAGATGGGAAGATAGATAGGTAGATAGATGGGAAGATAGATAGGTAGATAGATGGGAAGATAGATAGATAGATATCTCTTTATTGACAAAAAATAAATATTATAATATTACAATTATTACAGTTCTTAAGTTGTAGATATTGAGAGTTCTTCTTTCTCCTGTGTTTTTGCTTTCCTGCTTTCCTGCGTTCCAATTTCGTTTATATGCTATAAACATCTTCTGAGTTTCCTTGTTACTGATTTACTTTAGAGCGAAACGACACCTTTATATGTTGAAAGCTTCTCATAAATACTCACAATATTAACTATTTATTTTTATTTATTCTGGTCCTTTAATTTTAGGTTTTGTTGTGATAAGCGTGACCTTCCAACTCTAAGCCTAGGTTAATTCGGATCAAATAGTTACTTCTCTTGAAGATAGTAAGCCATTTTTTTAGCACTTATTCGTTTGCAATACTTCATAAGGTGGAAAACAAGTGGTTCTGGGCAATAATTATCATAAATCCGTTGCCACCTTCGTGTATAGGAACAATATTCGCGAATTTTAATGTAAATGAGATTTCTCTTACATTAAATTATCTCCATAAAAAGATTATACTAACTTTGATATACTCTCATTTTATTTTTTTACAAACATGTTCCTCCATGTGTCAGGCACCTGGCACTGAGTTTTCTGGTATCTGTAAAGGTATCTATCCACTTCCAAGAATTCAAAATCTACAATTGAAGTCGATTCGAATTCGTATCTGTTCTTAATTGATTCATATTAATTTTTTTACAAATTTATATGGACTTTCTACTTTCCTCAGATTTCGCGGTGTTAAATACAAAACTGAATTATTCCTTTACCATTCCGCTCATTTTTTGTAGGTCATTTGTATATTAATTGTTGTTTACTTTAAATTTAAGTCCAATATTTGTTTTACATTTTCGCTTTCTTTCTCACGAGTATCAAAGCTTCTTGTCAGATGATATAATAGCCTCTTTTAATGATACGTAACTTCTTTAGAAAGAAGAAATAGTCTTCAGAACTTTTTTTTGGAGTGATTTGAGATAATAGATAATATTTTGCGGGAAGTCTTTGTTCTCTGTGTAACATCTGCGTTTGTTCCATGAATTAAATTTCGCACGTATTTCGCACGTATTTACAGTTTACTTCGTCACTGTATAATCTTGTATGTTTGTGTACAGTAAGAATAGCCTTTAATAGCCTTTTCGTTCGGTCTTATCTTTCTGGTTGATGTTACTGAGTAGGTCGTTGACTTGTAAGTACTAAGGATGTGGTCCTTGTACTTGTTGGATTTGCTGTGGGTGATAGCTTATAGGAAGATATAAGATATTGAGTGTATTGTTGGAGTCTGAGAGACCTAAAAAATTTGTTCTTTCCTCATAAGATTAGAAACTTGTTCTTTTAAGATTTGCAATTCCTTTAAAACAGAAAAATCCCCTTCATTACTCTTGTGTTACGTAATTTTATTTGGAGTTCGAGGCAGTTTTCACTATCTCTTCTTTGTATACCTTTTAGGCGAAAAACATGTCATATTTAGACATTTTCTCTTTCTGAATGAAAGTCTACACATAGAATGATGGTAGTAGTAACAATTCGCACCATATTTACAAGTTCCAGTCCTCATAAGATCGAAACATTTTTTAGGGTTATATTTACATAATTCCTTTTTTATAATACTCACAAATTCCTCATCTCTTTAATTCATTATTTTTCTGTTGGGTCATTAACTGATTTTGCATTACTCCACATTTTGCGCTAAATCACTTTTTGGTGGTCTTAGTCTGTGTGTGTTTTTGTTCTTTCCCTTCTGTTCCCTTCTGTTCGTTTTTACACGAGTGGCGTCCTTATCATTAACTTCTCGTGCTCTCACTGTTATTTTGTACTTGCATTTCTCCATTTGAATTAACAGTTGAACTTCTTTCTGTTACTTTTCCTATTTTTTCTTTAGCTTATGGATGTTATTATCGGTGTTCTCATTATCCTCCTTCTTCTCTCGATTTATATGTTTCATGCATTTCTTTCGTCACCCGAATTATTATCTATTTCCTCTTTTTTTTCCATACTGTCAAAGCCAGTTTGTACTTCATTTTTAATCCTCTCAATGGCTTTGATACGAATGAAATCATATCGTCTTTTAGTTTATTACTCGCTGTGTTGATTACATTTCTATATTTTCTTCCAAGATTGATGCATTCACAGTACATGTCTGAAATGCATTGCACTGAATGTATTTCAGATCAGTATTTTTGTCTTTTTTAACTTTTCGCAATTGCAGACGTGTGTGATACGAATGCGTCCTATCACTTCTTCTTTTAGGAATAAATTGGTTCTCTTCAGTTTGCTGAATTTTTTTTAGCATCTCTCACTTGTCTTCTTTGTATTTTTAGCCATTTTATAGTTTATTTCCTCCTTATTCAGAAAGAGGAAAGATAATGGCCATGTCTCTTCTCCGAAAGTCGAGCGGTATAGCTATTTCTGTATATGGCCTGTTCCTTTTTTCAGCGCTTGTGTTTTCGCTATGAAAAGATCCAGTTGTCACTTTGATTTAGCTCAAATTCTCGTTAGTTGCGAGATTTTCAATTATTTTCACTAAATGACAATTTATTTACAATTAATAATTTATTTTCACATATATATATATATATATACCGACACGTTGTACGGACTAAGGTAAATACAGAATTTTCCAAAGGACTGTTTGTTACGTACGGATTTCTATTGAATTTTATATAGGGAGCGAATTTGAATGCGTCCTATCACCAACAGATAAAAATAATATAAAATATAAAAATATAAAAATTAAAAAAATTAAATAACATCAAAGCAAAGAGTTTATAAATACTGTACTATCACACACATATATATATATATATATATATATATATATATATCCTCACCATATTCCATATATAATATACAACCAATTCACTCGTGTAAGATATTAAAAAATAAATTTATGTATAAACATCAAAAGCTTTTATTAACCATGATATATATATATATATATATATATGTATGTGTGTGTGTGTGTGTGTGTGTAAGGTTATCTAGTTCAGCGTTCCATATGCAGTCACTGATGCAACATTCCTTCACACAGAAAAATCCTTTAATTGAAACAACCATATAACATCGTTAAATATTTGCAAACCAATCAAAATGGTCAATCCAACCATGTTATGACTGCACAATGCATTTAAATTGGTTACCAGAAACATGGTTAGCGTATAAACAGGGTATGGTTAGATTAAGCGCCTAGTTTAGAACGCAGATACTTAAAACCGCGCTCATATTTGCTTGTTTTTTAATTAAGTATTTTTATATAATTTTTATATATTTTTATGTGTAATTTTTTTTTAATTTTCATATATATTTTATATAGTTGTAATTTTGAGATATTTTTTATATATTTTTATATAATTGTAATAATATCCTTATTAGTCATTTTGAGAATTTATAGTTTATCAGGTCGTTAAGTTCATTAAACAGAGGTTTTGTTGAACTTTGTGGAGAGAATGCCAAGTTTAAGCACAGAACGTCTTCTGAAAATTATTTAATCAGTAAAATTATATACTTAAATCTTATAATAATAATAATATTAATAATTAATAATAATGATAATAATAATATAAAAGGTACCTTCAACGGATATAGAGATATAATATTTAAGAGAGAAAGAGAGAGAGAGAGAGAGAGAGAGAGAGAGAGAGAGAGAGAGAGAGAGAGAGAGAGAGAGAGAGAGGGGTAAAAGAAGAAATAAAACTTTCTAGAAATTTTTTCTAGAAATCTCTTTAGAAAATGTATTTCATAATTTTATACTTTGAGGGAGTTCATTTAATAATTTTGAAAATTATGAATTTTTTAATATCATTTTATATTTTTAAGAAAAGTGAGTGAAAATTATTATTTTTAAATGATTCGTTACTTCTTTTATAATAATTCTGCGTGAATTATTATTATTATTATTATTATTATTATTATTATAAAAGTAAATACGGATAAGAATTTCTACTTCACTGGATAGTACGTTAAAAAACAACAACGACAACAAAAACACTTTTTATTTAATTTAATTAAAAAAAAAATTTTGGAGGGGTGGGGATGGATTTTAGATGAACAAAAAAATATTGGGTTCAAAATATGAGGCCCATTTTTTTGTTTTTGTTTAAAAATCAACTAAATTAATAATATGTTATTTTAAAAAAATAAATTTGGTTTAAATGAAATGCGTATAAGATTATATTTTACTCGGATTTAATAGCCATTTTTCAGATTTCCCCTCATTCGAAATGGGGCACCTCCGTTCGAAGTAAATATAAATCTCGTATGCTTTTAATCGAGATCAAATTTATTTTGAAATTATATTATATATATTTTGTTTAATTTTTAATCTACTTTTATAATACGTTAATTACTCGCAAAATAGTTTGTTTACGACTATTTAATCGTAGATATATTAACTCGTTATATTGTTTTCTTCTCCGTTATAAACATTTTAAAATTTTGTTTTATTTGTTGGCTTTCAGCCAGTCATATACGATGACGTATGATTTTACAACTTAATTCATATGAAGGTACGCGATATAGGTGCTTGAATCGACCAACGAAGGTATCCTTCCGCCTATCCCATTATCGCTCTCTCCAAAAGCCTTCCTTCATTATGCTCATCACTTTCTTATTTTAATATAATTTTCCTCATTTCTTTTTATCTTTGTAAATATTTTCTTTCTCATTTCTCAATATTTTATAAATGACAAAACTGAGGCACGAAACCTTCAAAATTTGAAGACAGAATTTTTAAACTTTTTTTGAGTGCCTCAAAGTTTCTGTGAATTTTTTTCTTTTGAGGTCAAAATTATTAAAAAACTTTGAAAACCAATGCTGGAGTTACGAAGATGTTATTAATTATCACAGTCAACTGATCAATGTTGTTCGTATGTTTTTCCTTAAATATTCTTTGTTAAACAAATTATTTATATCATTTACTAGTTATCCCATAAATGTACTAGTTATTTATTAGTCATCCCACAAATTTACTAGTTATTTACTAATTATCCCATAAATTCGATAGTTATCCCATAAATTTACTAGTTATTTACTAATTATCCCATAAATTTACTAGTCATCCCATAAATTTACTAGTTATTTACTAATTATCCCATAAATTTACTAGTTATCCCATAAATTTACTAGTCATCCCATAAATTTACTAGTTATTTACTAGTTATCTCATAAATAAATAGAATTGGAATGACACTTCATTTGATCACGACACATTATCCAAACTCGCTGTAATTTTTAACGATAATGA
>JAJOZX010002994.1:332500-397500 GCA_023014485.1 Bathynomus jamesi
ATATTCTACACGATATATTAGTATATGTAGTGGTTAGTATCGCTGACCACGAATCTATCGACCCTGGGTTCGATTCACGGTGAGGGCAGGCATCGCTCAGGTCACCCACGCAGCTCTTCATCCTTTTCTAAAAAAATTGGCTGGTAGATAAATAAGTACCTTGGGTAGCTTAGTGTTTAAGACGCTGGGCTGCATGTTGACCGGGAGGTTGTGAGATTGACTCCGAACGAGTCGTGGTTCTGATTCCATGTTAAGCTGTAAGTCTAAGGTGGAGTAACAAGCTTGACCCTCGTCAGAATAAACAGTTCAGTTTATATATATTTATATATATATATATATAATACGTAAAGTTAAAAGTGAAGTTTAAAGTTTAATCGAAAAGTGTGTGCCTATTTTAGTGAAAGTGCAAATTATGGTGATTGAAATATTAATATAGAATACCAGTTATACATTTGAATCATGTGAATTATGGTTAATGCCAATTCCTATGGCTTTTCCGTGCAATTACATGGTTGAAATTGTGCTATAAAAAAATATGAGATAAGAAACCTACCAAACGAAAGGCGAAAGAGAAAAGCAAAAAATGCTTCCAAAAATAAGAGTTCAATCTATAATTTTCACTATAACGTTTGCCTTTCAACTTTGCTCTACTTTTTATTATTCCTCGAGGACTGTTAGTACAAAATCCGGTGATCTTCGTGGCCTGATTGTGAAACCAAAGAATCGAGCTTTGGGCGAAGTGGAGGTGTTTCTCGGGGTTCCTTACGCAGCCCCACCCATAGCTAACCTTAGATTTATGCCCCCTACCTCCCAAGAAAAATGGGAGGGCGTACGAAGGGCGGTTTCTATGCCCCCAGTATGCCCACAAAAGCTCCCTGATGTCAGAAACAGAAGGAAATCTCTGATGCATATGCCGCAGGGGCGCTACAATTACCTTCAAAGGTTGATACCTCAATTGAGGAACCAGAGCGAGAATTGTCTTTTTCTCAATATTTACACACCCGTGAAAGGTAAGATTAACTTATAATTTATTAGTAGTAGAATAGTAGACGTAGTAGTATAGTATTAGCAGTAGTAGTAGTAGTAGTAGTAGTATGTGCGCATTTTTAAGTTCCTTTGGAGCTGTTTCAGTGTATGATTGTCTTCACCTGTAAACAAGAGTATGAAAAGTAAAAGCTATCAAGATTTTGTTATACATTTTAAGGTTACAAACCAATACTTGACAAAACTAAGTAAAATAAACTAACAAAAACATTGATGCAAATTGATAAAATACTAATTTCTCCACTGAAAAAGGATGCATATAAGATTATCACATACATTCATCTCACTCAGTAAATATCTTTAAAACCTGCTTCATACTTCCACTTTAATATACTTTAAAATATAATCCTCTCTCTCTCTCTCTCTCTCTCTCTCTCTCTCTCTCTCTCTCTCTCTCTGACTCTAATAAAAGAGAAATGCCTCGTTTTTCAAAACCACAGCATTTCATACATATGCAGTAAATTACGAATAGTCGTAATAATTGGGTGTTTTTCTGGTTTGAACGTACAAATTTTTACCATTATTCGACGTAAAGCATCAGATGAGAGCTATTTCCAAGTAAGCAACCCGCTCTTATTTTAATTAATATTGTGAATGCATTACCACACACATCGCATGCCAACGTAACTTGAGTAATAAAAATAAATAAATAAAACGTACAAACGGAGTGATAAAAAAAATCGTTTTAATTTTTTTTTTTTTTTACTTTTAACAAATTTTTGTGTCACACTGAACTCAGAAATGCGTTCTTCAAGAACAAGGAGCAAAGGAACATATGCGCCGAAATAATTATATATTGCTTAAATATTTCTTTAAACTACTTAAGTCTATCTTAATATTTAAAGTTATTATTACATATTATATATGTGTGTATGGGTTTAAATATAATGGTTTAAACGTTTAAAAATCAGTCTTAATCAAACGTAATGCCCTTCAGCTTTGTAAATAAAAATAATCGTATTTAAAGTTCTCGTGAACGCAGAAGGGTTGCTATACCGTGTGATTACCTCCACCTGTATCTTTCTTTATAGCTCTGTAATTTTCTCTCCATTTATGTATGCCGCTGGAGTGAATATTAATTATATTTTCATGATACTGTGAATATAGATTTATCAGCAATAATCCCCTGGTTGTACGGAGGTGAGGAACATGACCCTGCCTCTAGAGTTGGTTTGGCGAAAGAGAATTTCCTTCTCGAGTTCTTCATGCAAGTACATTCGGCTAATTTGGTACTATCCTAAGCCAGGTGTCTAACTTTCTCTTGAAATCATCATTATACAAGTATTAGTCCATATTTCCTTTGGTAATTAGTTAAACAGTTTCAGCCTTCCAACGGCAAAGTTATTCGTCTTCACGGTTACAGAATTACAGAGTCATAGGCTAACAAAGATCCTTAGATCCACTCTTGGCTAGCCCAAGAAAGCAGGGGTAAAACAGAAAAAACAAATGGAAATAAAGAATACTGAAAACTTATACCATGCTTACACTTATAGACCTCTAAAGCTTTCACACAGGAAAAGTAGTAGTAGTAGTAGTAGTAGCAAAGTATAGAACAGACAGGGTTTTCCCTCCTCCGCCAGCTACTGCTGACAGAAAATTGTTGTGAAAGAAGATTTATAGGAAAGTAAGAAAAACTATAATGAAAAGAACATGAAAAGAAAATAATCTTGGTTATAAGGTTCTTTTTGAGATTAGGGACCAGTTTTTCACTTTTTTCCATATATAGATCGTATGTACATGGTGACACTTAAACTTGGCCAATTTTTCATTGCTTATATATAATATATATATATATATATATAATATATATATATATATATACATTTTAACTGCAAACAACACACAGTATAATTAATGTAAAGAACGACGCTTGTGTAGAAGAACATTCCGCACAAGATGAGGAGGAAGAACGAACAAATGAAAAATGAGGTTACCACCCGGGAATCGAACCCGGGATTCCGATTGCCGGTCCGATTTGTTCGTTCTTCCTCCTCATCTTGTGCGGAACGTTCTTCTACAGTCTACACAAACGTCGTTCTTTACATTAATTATACTGTGTGTTGTTTGCAGTTAAAAATGTGTATATATATGTACGACATGCGAAGGTGCACCCTCAGGGCATTGGTTTCTGCTCGTATGTAGGAGAATTACGACTTCTGATTAATCGAGGCCCATGGTGTAGTGGATAGCATATCTGACCGGCAATCGGAAGATCCCGTGTTCGATTCCCGGGTGGTAACCTCATTTTTCATTTGTTCGTTCTTCCTCCTCATCTTGTGCGGAACGTTCTTCTACACAAGCGTCGTTCTTTACATATATATATATATATATATATATATATATATATATATATTAGTGAAAATCTAACTAAACTCGGTTTAGACAGTTGAATAGATAATTTAATTGTCTTCAAAGTGATGTACCATTTCTTTTTTTTAATATTTGCAAAGAAATGCGACATATTAAAGATTTTCTAAAATATATAAAACGTTCGCTACCAGGTCATAATGTAAGCAAATGGCCTGTTTGTACGATCTGTGGTAGGTTGTCTTACTGCGTTGCAAGACGTTCCATTTTGTTGTTCGTTTTTCATTCGGCCAAAGAAATGCGCCAGGTATTAGCTGACAAATTTCCAAGGTTACAGGCATCTCATAACGATCCGTGCATTGAATATCAAAACTTGATCTCAAGGATGCATAGACTAATTGCAGCAATGTAGAAAATACGACTGGAAGGATGTAAACAACTGTTGTGACATTTTTGAACCAAGCAGTTCGTTAACAAAACCCAGTTTTCCGATGAGAAATGTTTAACCGTGGAAGAACCCCTTTATTAAACTATATGAGTCAACCATCTTTATCTATTACCAACCTTTTCACCTAGTCAGGATACCATGCTATAACCACTTTTTGAACAAGGTTTTGCTGAACTTGGAACCGCTGTTCAACCATATTTATATGGTGTTCACTCAATCACTTGATGAAATTAGCTCATCATCACAGTGAACACCCAAGTTTGTTTTGCTGGTGCCTCTAAGAGCAAACTTTTCTTGTATTCAAGTGGACATTAAAAACATGCTAAGTATCGTGCTCCCCCTACTGTATACCTTTGGTGTGTATATACCATATAAATATGGTATTGTATACCATATTTATACAATGATACTGATTAATGGATGAGTTAACCTTTACAGCAGAAATGAACAATTATTTTAATAGATTACTATATAAAAGCGTCCAAATTGAAAAATCTTTTCAAATCTTTCAAAAGAAAACAACAAATTATGAACCATAATAACTGCTGAATTACACTATTTTCAGTATATTATTTGGTTACACTTGTCCACTATATTTTTTCATAATTAACAGAAGAGTAACTAAATTATAGTACATTTATATATATATATATATATATATATATATATAGATATATATATAATATATATATATATGATGCAAATCCACAAGGAAAAAAAATGATTCCAAGGCCTTTCGTTGTATTCATTCGTGTATTCATATTATATGAAAAATCTGGTTTAACTACCATAACTATGTAGAAATTGGTCAATATGATCAAAGTTCACGCAAATTCGTTGAAAAAGGCGTAAAAATTAATCCAGAAAGATCCTGTGAAGATGTGTCCCGCATGTTGTCTTGCACTGAAAGTAAGTTGCTCGACTTCACTTTCGCGCAAGATGGATCGTTGTCGCATCATCATCCTACTGGTAAACTGCGCGATTTTCATCAAACCCAACCTTTTGAACCTTGCTGATTATTCCGTTTGAGGAATAATGCAAGAGATAGTGTACAAGACCTGAAAGAAAATAGCAGATATATATATATATAGTCATAGGAATTTACATACGTATTTTCTCTATTTTTTTTACATCTTTTCACTTTCATATATCGAGAAATAAATTAATAAAAATGATAGAAATAAAAAAAAGAAAAGACTATAAAAAAACAAAAATTCGTCTAAATCGAACGTCCAAATCTGCATTTAATTCTTCGAACACAAACAAACAAAAAGTCATATATATGCAAACCAGATTAAATAAACGAAATATTTATATTTAAAAAAAAAAAAAAGGGTAATTAGATTTATATAAAAAAAAGAAAAACAAGAAAAAGGAAAAAATTTCAAAGCAGAATTCGGGCATTTATGAAAAATTTATTGAAAATGAATTTTTGGTCATATTTTTTTTTTTTCCGACGGAAGAATTATGGAAAAAAAATGTGAAGTTACTAAAAACAAAAAGGTGCAGAAAACCATCTTTTTTATTATTTTATTTTGTTTTTGCGTTGGACTTCAAAGTGATGTTTTTTTTTTTTTTTTGGTTCATTTTAGTTTCGTTAAAATCTGTCCTTTTGTGTTAGTTTTATCGTTAATATTTTATTAATTTTTATACTACTTACATATATATATATATATAATATATATATACATATATATATATATCTCTCTCTCTCTCTCTCTCTTTATTAAAAACGGCAAAGCACGTTTAGTTGAACGTTTTTTGTTTGGAGCAAATAAAGTAATGATTAAAATGTAAAGAATGCCTTAATTAGTTACCACAACATTTTTGCTGGGTTTCATTTTATTACTGCAAAATTTTATTGCAAATCTATATAAATAAAAGCGAAATGGACGATGTCTGTTTGTCTATCTGTCTGTCTGTCTATCTGTCTCTCTGTCCCGAACTTTCTCAGCTCCCGCTGGACGGATCTCGCCCAAACTTGGCAGGTTTACTATACGTGACCCTGCGCGTAACATAGGCTATCAAAATTTCGATACATTATCACATAAAGTTATATCTGTCTGTCTGTCCCACCCTAAAACACGGAAACGGTTCCTCGAGAGAAAAAATTATTAGCTAAAAGTTGTTTAAAATTAATCGAAACCTACGAGAAAATTATTGAATTCCGGTTAGGTCACCTGTACGCTCTTGACGATTGGTTCGGTCAAGTCGTGATATTTTCGTTAAAACTAACGAAAATATCACGACTTAACCTAACCAATCGTCAAGGGCGTACAGTTAACTTCACCTGGCATTCAATTATCTGAATTATTAACCGGGCATTCAATTCAGTTATCTGTGATATTCTAACTTGGTTTTTTTTTTTCTTAAATTTCCAGGAGATACCGAGTAACCCAACTAGTACTATATAAACACTAATGAATTATATTTCCCAACGACAACCCATCCATCCATATACGCATGCAGGCACCCCTCATTAAAAGTTAATATCAGTTGTTTTAATTTTAAAAAAAAAAAGTGCATTTCTTTATTTTCTTCTGAGTGTAAATTTTTTGAAGCAAATATATAAAAAATTTAACCTAAAAATTAGTTAATAAAATTATAATGCAGAACAGAAGTATAAATACCCAATTTATTAAGCACGGTCATAACTCGGGATGGTGTAACAGGTAAAAACACTATGTGACACGGTCCTTCGGCTCCATCCAGATCAGTGGAACTGCAAAGGGCATTGACTCGCTAGTACCCTTAAGTAAAGTCCTCATACTCATTGTACAGATTGCGCAACAAATTTGAGTGGCTCCGAATCTCGTTTTGACCTCCAACTTTACAGGAAAAGTAAAGTTCATAAAAGTCTTGTTGACTAGAGAAGTCATATTTCGTTGTTGAGACTTAGGAATGAAATTTTCGCGTCTGTATCAGAACGAATTAGGACTGTTGATGCATTGACAACAGACATGATACTCCAGCGAAATCTGAAAAATATGAAAGAAACCCATTATTTTTTAATCTGAAATGCTAATTTAAATTTTAACATCATTAAAGTATAAATAATGCTGAAAGTCACAAATTACACCCATGTGGCATAACAGTGTCATAAGTAAAAAGTAGGCAAAAATAGTTTTATGTATTATTTAATATATAAACATGATAAACAAAATTTCAGGACATCACTGTACTCAGCATGGTCAAATTAACAAAGTTTATTCTCACTAAAGAAACAATCTTTGTTGACCAAGATTTTTAGTCAGTCTTGACCTGAACTTAGAGTTTATCAATCTCATCTTTGAGAAAGTTTGTCCGAAGAAGTAAGTACTTCCAAAATTTGTGATCATGTTTGCAGCAAAGCTCTTTATTTGCAAATATCTTGGCCCGGATGAAATGTTTTTGCGGGCCGGATGAAATGTCTTTGTGGGCCGGATGTTTACAACCCTCCTTTGCCATGGAAAGAAGCATTTAATTCTTTGAATAAAGGTACAACAGGTTATAAAACAGGTTATACAATGCGTGCAACGATCTGTTCGTTCGTGCTAATGATATCCCAGTGAACGAACTGACTTACGTATTCGGTTACTTTTTACTGCATGATCAGTCTCTAAATGAAAAGGTATTCCCACTTCATAATGTAAAATTATGATAAAGTATTATTGCACACAGATATGATAGTATGATATAAGAAAGTATGTTAAAAAATGTATTTTCATATTAAATTACAATTACCTTAAAATTGTAATTAAATTTTAATAAAATTACTCCATTTTCCAAGTGAAATATTACTAATTATTCAAAAAGTAATTAATTACCAGTAATTCAGTGACTTACATTTAAGTATGTTACAACTCTGATATACAGGGTGTCCCAGAATTAACTATCTATTTCAATTAAATCGGACAAATTTTTTAAAAACACACTTTTATTTATGTTTATCATGTTTAATATGTTAAAAATGTATAAATTTCTAAATTTTTTTCATAATTTTATTTCGTAATTTTTTCACTATCTGGTCCAATGAAAGACCGTCTGAAGTCATAGAATGGCAAAGAGACTCTCCAAAAGTTAACGTGTGGCTTGGAATGACCAAATCCAAAATTTATGGCCCATTCTTCTTTGCGGAAGCAACTGTAACAGGTACCGTCTACCTTGATATGCTTCAGCAGTTTCTCGAACCACAGCTTCTTGATGATGGCATTCTTGATAATGTTGTTTCAACAAGATGGAGCACCATAAATTTTGGATTTGGTCATTCCAAGCCACACGTTAACTTTTGGAGAGTCTCTTTGCCATTCTATGACTTCAGACGGTCTTTCATTGGACCAGATAATGAAAAAATTATGAAAATAAAATTATGAAAAAAATTTAGAAATTTATACATTTTTAACACATATTAAACATGATAAACATAAATAAAAGTGTGTTTTTAAAAAATTTGTCCGATTTCATTGAAATAGTTAATTCTGGGACACCCTGTATATATATATATATATATATATATATATATATATATATATATATATATATCTATATATATATATATAAATCTTAATTATAAGGGTATGTTTTATATGCGTTCAATCACTCGTCTTTACTTTCAGCTCTTATCTCGAAGCTGGAGTGGTGAACCACATTTTCCGCACAGCCATTACGAGAACCACTTCATTTAAGAGTGTTATTAAAACTGAAGTATCACTTCACCCACTCCAATCACATCAGGAAAAGGCTTAATTTTTAAAGGACGTCTTACCTCGAATTTATTGTAACGCTCTTCAATTTATTCTTTATCATTAATTCAATATTTTAAGATGAAAAGTGTTCAGTAGCTTTTAGTATAATAAATGGGAAGTGTCATTATGGAATGTTGGTTTGTCTCTTCTTTATATTATTTCAATTTATTTTTTATTTTAATTTTTCGCTTCAACTCTGCTTTCTAAATTACTTTCCCGAACCGTGAACGCGAATTTCAAGAGAGACGTAATCTGTTTCTTCCATTCTGTTACTCGTATACCACCAGCAGCGAAGTTATAAATGTACTCAGAGCATACTTTCTCTTTGAGTTTAATTAGTGAACGAGTATTTCGAGGTATATGTATTATAAAGGTACGATATTCTATAAATAAATGGACGATTCTGACTTTAAAAACACTTTTTGGGACTATGTCAATGGTGGCAACTTAATCTTAATTTACTTGCCATACATTAGCATACACACACGCATACGCACACACAGTGATGAGCTGCCAAAATCTTAACAACCGGTTCCCTATATAAAAAGTTCTGATTTAAAGGATGTGCCACAGTATGTAGTTTTTGTACCTTTTTCCATAAGAAGTGGCAATGCATTGTGTCATTGGGAGTTGTACTCGTACTTAACAATAAAAAAAAATAAATTTAGAATAAATTTAATAAGAAGAAAATATGAAGAATATTTAAGTATATTAGTTATTACTAATTAGGTAGTAATTACAAAATAGCTTCAAGATTATTATTTTGTACACCGTTTTATAAGATTATTCGGTGTTAATATCATTTTATAACAATATTTGTTTTCGTAACAATTTTTAACAACCGGTTCTAAAATGCTTCAAAATTTTAACAACCGGTTCACGCGAACCGGTGCGAACCGGCTCCAGCTCACCACTGTCAGTGTGTGTGTGTGTGTGTGTGTGTGTGTGTGTGTGTGTGTGTTTATAAATTCTAACCAACCTCTGCACGTTACTACATGTGGAGCACATTACCGGATATAAATTCACATAATCATTTTTAAGCTGACTACTCGATAATTTTAAAAGTTTATAACTCAATTTTCTTGAGGGAACCTTCTTGGAAACATTTCCTGCCTCATTGTCTGTAAGTTTCAATGTAGCTTTTTATGCATATCCAATTATAAGTTAGAGAAGGAGAGAGACAGAGAGAGAGACAGAGAAAGTTTAATGAAGCAGATACAAGCCAAATCTTCCTGGACTGAAAAGTGAAGTAAATGTACGAGGAAGTATTACTTTATGATTATTTTCAGCAGATAAAATTACTGAGAAAAAGAGATAAAAATTGTTTCAACTGAGTTACGATTACAATTGCAAGTTTACTGATTTCCATATACACCCAACGTTATAGAGAAGAGTTTGCTCCGAAATACCTTCAATCTGATGATGAATGGCAAGATCCAAACACAAACGGAAAACGTTTATTCGTTCCAGTAACCAAATGCATTGGAAGTTATATATAAATGCCTTCCTTCAAAGCCAGCCTCCCGTGAATGCTTTTATTTTAAAAGTATCATTAAGACTAAAATTAAAATTGTATTTGCACCCCGGTCTTCCCGTTCATTCAATATAATATAAAATATAAATACACGTGAAAATCCAACTTTAAAAATATATACCTAAAGAGAAGGCTAAAGAACCATAAAAAGTTTAAAAAAAAGGCCTCGCCAACAACAGTCAAAAAAGTAAAAACCTCGTACATCAAATTCAACTTCAGTTTGCAAACAAATTTTGAAAAGGATGAAAAACCAAATCAAGTTTCTTTCTATCGCCATAAGCAAATTCATACTTTAAAGCTCTCTTCAGAACTTTATTATACATGCTTTTTTTTCAGTTTAGGCTTTATAAAGTCCCAAAGGATAAGTAACTTTTTAAAAACGGAATTCTGGCATCTGTCCAGATTTGATAATACGCCTGAGCAAAAAGTACATCTCAAAGCTTCCCCAGAAAGATTTACTTTTGTACTCAAAAGAGAGCGTGAACGCAAGCTAATGCACATATGCCTGCTAATTCTCGTACAACACACACACACACACACACACACACGCGCGCGCGTACGCCCGTATATATATATAATTTTTAAAGTTATTTTGTTTTTGTACTTAATTCTGGCGTTTATGCCTCCCGTGAATGCTTCGGAGGTTGATGTGTCATATATTTTAAATAATAAATGGCTTAACGCATGAAAGGTAGAGAGCGCACTTTAAAGGGGAATAAATAGGCGGAAATAAATGTTACCTTAAATAAATTGCATAAGTTTTGAATAATCATTCAAATGTAGATACAAAATAACATACTTGTGTGTGTGTGTGTGTGTGTATATATATATATATATATAACCTTTGGTTAGCTTCCGCCCGAATTGTTCATTCTGACGAAGGTCAAGCTTTTCACTCCACCTTAGACCTACAGTTTAACGTGGAATCCGAACCACGCCCCATCAGCAGCCCAGCGTCTTAACCACTAGGCCACCTAGGGTACCCATTTATCTACCAACCACTTTTTTTTTTTTATTGTGTGGAAGGATGAACAGCTGGGTTTTGCTGCGCGCTGGCTGCCGTCGGGTCTCGAACCCGTGGCCGATGGATTCGTAGTCAGCGACGCTAACCACTACACCACCCTCTATTGGGTCAAAATAGATTCAAATCTTGATCCAGGTCGGATTCCGAATTGAAATTTTATAATGAGTTGCAAATTGAATTTTATTTCTTTGAAATATTTTTAGTCAAAAGGTGAATGTAGCATAATAAGTGTATCAATTGCTTTTTTGTAGATTATCGAACTACTGAAAACTCTTACGATAATTCAGTGGTGAATATACAAATAAGTTTAGAAGAAACGCGTTGTGAAGAGTTTATTTATTATTTCATTTAATTAACTTAATTTACGTTATTTGTACTAATTTCTACTGCTTTACACTGATTCTGAATTCTGTTTAACGGCACTGGTAGCTTGGGTTGAGGAAATGAGCATTTTGCATGAGACCATTTTTAACAAAAATGAGGGATGCCCACGATACCCTACCTATAATATAACAAGGGCACGATGAAGTGGGTATCTTAGACACAAGACTGAAAAACCTAACCTTCGAATCCGTCTCTGTGATTGGTTGATTCTTTCCCTTGGCGTCAGTACTTTGTTCCATCTAAAATAATCATTAGTAAATTTCAATGAAAATGCAACATTTTACACTCGCCTCATCCCCTTTTAAAATAAAGTTTCAATCGGGAAGCTTATTTTTAAACAGAACTGAAAATAACATTTATATTTGCAACGTAAAGGATGGACAAGAAAATATGTCAATGAGAAACTCCATACACTAATATTTTGTACCTTTTCATAAAAAAAATTTGAAAAATAATTTCTAATCTAGAGTGTTTGCATAAAATAACATTCTAAACTAATTACAAAATATACTGCCTGTAACAAAACTTTTACTTGGACAATTTAGGATAATTTTCTTTAAACTTCGTTACAATAAGTTTCGGTTTCACAATCTATTCCAGCTTTACATTTATATATATATATATATATATATATATATATATATATATATATATATATATATATATATAATATATATATATATATATATATTTTATTTATTTATTTATTTATTTATTTATTTATACTTATATAATTACTCTTGAGACAACAATAAAGAAAAATAAAACTGACCAGAGCGCACATAGTATGACACAAAAGAACAATTTCTTGCGATATCCCTAACTTTTCACTTATATAACTTTACGAAATGATAATCAGTATCTTAAAACTTTACTGAATTCAGCATGCGTCGCGGTTCAGCTTGACCCTGTACTTTCAATGAGCGTTATTCTTCTGCTACGTCCAGTTGAAAGGCTCCCTACAAGATATTAGTCAAACGACCACTTAACTTCGTTTCACAACGAATTTACTGCGTGTCTGAATGGACAGTAAAGCCTTAAACACTCGTTCAAACTCTCTTCGTTTGCTATACTGAGTAGTAAGACGCACATTCAGTCAACCACCGAAACAATGTGACCAAGACTACCCGAAAATACCAGTAGGCAACAATCTATCGAAACTTCTTGCATGATACAATTCGCTGCGCTTTTGGCTCTCTCTCTCTCTCTCTCTCTCTCTCTCTCTCTCTCTCTCTCTCTCGTCGTTGTTTTCAGTGGTCGATCACTTTCCTCAGATTAATTAAACGTTATTGGTGGAATCTGACTTTAACTTACTGTAGTTGCTTTCAAATCGAACCTTTCGTAATTCTGAAGAAAAGCAGCCAAATGTTTGTATGATAACTGATTAATAATAATCGGCTTTCAAATTCAGTTTACAAAACGTTTCTCTACACTTCAATCGAAACAATAGCCATAATTCGCTTTGGCCAAAAATAAAAGACAAAAACAAAATTACATAAAAATTGTAGAATTTTGCAACATTATAATCGCACCCTAACTACCAATACGGTAAATTATGGCATTTACATCATGAAGAGACAAAAAAATATATCAAACAAACAAAACAGAAACAATACTGCACAGTATATGTATATATACATATGCGCCCATGTGTCCAAACTATTTTCAATAATAATATCATTACAATCAAATACAAAAGAGCAAAATGAAAACCAAAAATATCATACATACGCTTTCATCTAACTGACGGCGAACACCGAACCGAATGTTACACACCCTTTGGGGCACAGGCAAAATGCCTTTAATAATACTACAAAAACTGTACTGGCAATCCAAGACTGTCCCAAAATCAAAAATCAAATAAATACATTAATTCCAACCTGCAACATTATATGCAACAGAAAGAAACCCACTAATCTACAAAAAACACCTGAAATAACAAACTCCGTCTTTCATCACGAGACCAAGCATGATTTGCAAATCACATTAAATCCACGCAATTTATCATTACATTATGAAACTAATTAAAAGTTTTCATTATTATCATCGGTATTATTAAAACATGGTATGAAAATAAAAATATTACTCAACCATAATACGTACATAATCGGAAAGTCCAATAATTCGTTTCGTTTTCGAGCGAGTATCGAATTTTTCGCAAAGTAAACTTCTGTAAAAATATGCCTAACAGTAACAAAGACAAAAACTACATTATATAATTAAATAATTTGCAAACATTACCTACACAAACGCTCGTTTCGAAAAGAAACAATTTATCTTCTTTATAATCACTGTAAATCAATTTCTATGCAAAAATACTGATTATAACAAGACTATGATCTGTTTCAGAATAAAATTTTACTCCACCATTATAATATATATACTCGCATATATATAAAAAAATCTATATATAAAATGGTGTTTACGGAATTTGCATTAAGATTCGTGAAAAGAAAAGAATTCCTTCGTAACTATAAAATAAAAATAAAAATAAAAAGTAACCAAAATTAACTGACCAAAATAAGCTTTAGAGTTTAGATGAACAGTTTCACGTAAAACTTTTTCCCATAGCGGCCAAATTGCAAAAGTTCAGGCCACTTTACCGTAATGAAATTGACTGGATTCTTTGGATCTGATATATTTGCATGTCGGTTATAAATAGATATAGAGTGTAACATATTTGTGGATAGTAGTCTATTATGACTTGATCCTCTGGATCCAGAGATTCTATCTTTAGTTTTAAATTGATAATTAATTAGTTTTAAATTGATAATTATTTAGTTTTGTAAAAATTGGTTGCAATGTACAGGCAATTTTTACATAGTGGAGCCACCTCGATGGGCCGAAGTGGCCCCTAGTGTGCCCACTATAAAAATTTCATATGTTCTTATGTTCTTTGTGGTTCGGAACCCACCACGTAAAATTGTAGGTCCCCTCCGCCACCACGGAGGACATGCACAATACACAATTACGAACACAGTTAGGTAAACCAGCCATGAGTGGATCCTAGGTTCTTTGTTGGTCTGAAACATTATAACATTATAACACTTATAAAACACTATATACAGGGTGTACATAAAGTCAGGATCTATTTTTGTGAAGCACTTGGAAATTATATGGAATTCAATCATAAAATGATAAAGTGGTAACATTTATTAAATAATTAAGAGTAGGATTCGACGTGACGCCCATCAGTATCCCTGCACAGCTCAAATCGTTCCGCAGCATTTCTAAACACATTCTGGAGCATTTGCGGGGTTATGTTATCTGCAGCAGTTCGTATACGTGTACGTAAGTTTTCAAGACTCGTAATCTTCGTCTGATAGACGTGCGATTTGATAAAGCCCCATGCAAAGAAATCTAAAGGGTTAAATCTGGTGATCTCGCTGGCCAAGGTCTGTTGCTTCCGCGTCCGATCCAGCGATTTGGAAAACGTCCATTAGATAATCCTGAACAATTTTGGCATAGTGACAAGGAGCACCATCATGTTGATAGACGACGGGGATAGGATTGTTAGTACCGTCGTCTATCAACATGATGGTGCTCCTTGTCACTATGCCAAAATTGTTCAGGATTATCTAAATGGACGTTTTCCAAATCGCTGGATCGGACGCGAAGCAACAGACCTTGGCCAGCGAGATCACCAGATTTAACCCCTTTAGATTTCTTTGCATGGGGCTTTATCAAATCGCACGTCTATCAGACGAAGATTACGAGTCTTGAAAACTTACGTACACGTATACGAACTGCTGCAGATAACATAACCCCGCAAATGCTCCAGAATGTGTTTAGAAATGCTGCGGAACGATTTGAGCTGTGCAGGGATACTGATGGGCGTCACGTCGAATCCTACTCTTAATTATTTAATAAATGTTACCACTTTATCATTTTATGATTGAATTCCATATAATTTCCAAGTGCTTCACAAAAATAGATCCTGACTTTATGTACACCCGGTATTATACATGATACGCGAAGAAATTTATGAAAATAATCTACAAGAAACCATTTCTATCCTTTCAATTTCTATATAAATATTACAAATAAATTTTCAACGACACTAAATACGCTTAATTTAAGCTTCTTTCTTTGTTTAACGGAATAATGACATTTAATTAGGGCTGATTCACGAAATGAAAACAAACACAAACATGGTCTATTATTATATACATGAACAATAAGATCTGTTGTAATTGATCTAAAATAAACACTTGTAAACGAATTGATATGGTTTAAACCATATCCTTTAATCTGTTTGTAACACGAAAACATTGCCAGTGTTAGTTAAGAGATTAGAAAAAGAAAAAATAAGGAAATATATGATAAAAATAAACCAGCATTTTGGCTACATTATTTGGGGCCGTGAAAAAATGAAAAATCATTTAATATCTACAAACACCTTAATACTACTCAAAAAATACAAACAGAAAATGTAATTCAAATATTTCTGTGCTATAGGCCTATTCGAACTCTACCCGATCACCAAACTGTCCTAACGGAAGCAATTTTACTAAAGAGTCAGGTCACGATTTACAAAACAACACACTTAATCTACAGTATTTGAATCCGGCCCCAAATAAAGTTAAAATCACCGTTTACAGTATTCTGAAAGTACATGTTCTAGTCCTTCGTTAATCTAAATAATTTCCAGTTTTAAATATAAATTCCAAAATTTTAGACACACCATATAAGATGTAACATTCCTAGTTCTGTATAACTTTAATTAGAATAGAAACATATAAATAAACGCTTTTTGAGGCGATACCGTACCATTTATCAAGTATATATATATATATATATATATATATATATATAAAATTTGTAAACACCTAAAACATTTAAATATAATAATATTAATAATAATAATAATAATCTTTATTCAGAAAGAACGCATTACATTAAAAGTCGATCACATGTCGTTAGCTTCGGTAGAAGCAGCTCGTAGCATCATTACCAACTACATAGAGGGTGAAATACTAATGAGCTTCCGTACATGGTTCATTACCACTGCAAGAAACGATGCTTTGAGTCGCACTGCAAGTTTGTGTTTTGTTCGCGAGGAAACACAAATGCACCATTCTAATCTCTCTCTCTCTCTCTCTCTCTCTCTCTCTTCTCTCTCTCTCTCTCTCTCTCTCTCTCTCTATCTATATATATATATATATATATATCGTAAAGACGACGCTTGTATAGGAGATATTCCGCGCAAGACGAGAGAGAGAGAACGAAACAAATGAAAAAATGAGGTAACCACCCGGGAATCGAACCCGGGATCTTCCGATTGCCGGTCAGATGCGATACCATTACACCATGGGCCTCACTCTTCCAAATGCCGTAATTCTTCTACATACTCGCAGAAACCAATGCCCAAGGGGGCACCTCCCGCATGCCGTAACATTATATACATTCAACTGCAAAGAACACGCAGTATAAATAACGTAAAGAACGACGCTTGTATAGGAGATATTCCGCGCAAGACAGAGGGCAGATTGTAGACACCAATCGACCAGGGAAGTACTCCGAGGGGGACGTTAGACAGAAGATAGGGAGTGCTGGAACTCCCGTTTCTCCTGTCACTGTCCTCCTTAACTGATCTTTTTCCGTGTCTCATCTACCCTGTGAGCAGTCCAGCATGCTCTCAAACACACACTTCTCTCCCTATTCCTCACTACACACACACACACATATAATATATATATATATATATATATATATATATATATATATAATATATATATATATATATATATATATATGCATCTTACACACTACATAATCTTTTCAAAATTTAAAAAAAAAAATGGCATCAACTTCAAGAGCCTCGGAGTCCCCTGAGGAGGGGACCATAAATGTCCCCACTTCTGGCTCCCCCTTGCCGATACCAGGAACGCAGAACCGGGCAGCGGGGCTGGATCTGCTACCGCCCATTCGAGATGTTCTGGACCCCTGTCTGATTCGCTTTTCATAAACTTCTGCAACATTCGTGGCTTTTACTCAAATTTTCAATCTGTTGAACACCACCTCTCCTCCTCTAAACCTCATCTTCTTTTCCTCATTGAAACTCAGGTGTCTAGGACGACTGACAGCAACCCCTTTTCTGTACCCTCTTACTTTCTCTATACACAATTTCACTCCAAAGGTGAATGTTGCGTATATGTACGCATTACGCGATGACCTAACTTGTTCTCGTATTCCCGAACTCGAATCTTTCGAATTCTATACCCTCTGGCTACGGTTTACATGCCACTCTCAAACTAAATACATCTGCGCTGTTTACCTTTCTCCTAATTCTACTGACTAGCCAAAATTCTTTGACTACCTCACTTCCAAAGTGAAATACATTCTTTCCCGCTCTCCCTTTGCTGAAATCTCCATTTTAGGAGATTTCAATGTTCACCACCACCTTTGGCTTTCCTCCCATTTCACTGACATCCCTGGTGAACTAGCTCACAACTTTTCAATCCTAAACGACCAAGAGCAGATTGTACAGCACCCGACTCGTATCCCCGATCGCCTTGGAGATAGGCCCAACATTCTGGATTTATTTATTACCTCTCATTCTTCTTCTTACTCTGTGAAACTTTTCTCTCCGTTGGGCTCCTCCGATCACAATCTTATCTCCCAAGAGGAGGCGCATTTGGCACTTCGGCGCCGCTGGTTGGGAGGCCTTTAGTCAATACTTCTGTGATTTCCCATGGAATGATTACTGCTTCCGTGGCCGGGGCCATTCTGGGTGTGCTCAGAGCATTACAGAGGTAATTATCTCGGGCATGGAGGTGTACATTTCATATTCTATTCCTACTACTAATGCAAAAAAACCTTTGTTTAACTTTACTTGATCTAATGCTATCCACAACAGAGAGGAGGCTTTCAGAAGGTACCGTCGCCATCCAACTCCTGACTCTCACTCAGATTATGTTTCTGCACGGAATCGTGCAAAATCTCTTCTTCGACTCGCCAAAAATTCCTTCATCCGACAAAAATGTGAAAATCTATCCAATTCTAATTCTTCTCGTTCTTTCTGGCATCTAGCGAAGAACCTCTTCAACAAGTTTACTTCCTCTTCTTTCCCTCCTCTTTTCCATTCTGACGGCACAGGTGCCGTCTCTTCTCCTGACAAAGCTGAACTTTTCGCTCAAACTTTCGCTTACAATTCAACCCTGGACGATTCCGGTGCTGTTCCTCCATCTCCTCCCCCTTCTGACTTTATTATGTATAAAATTAGAATCTATTCTAAAGATGTTCTTTCTGCCCTATTTGGGCTCAACTCTAGGAAGACGTATGGTCCTGATGGTGTTCCTCCTGTTGTTCTTAAGAACTGTGCTTCTGTGCTCACACCCTGCCTAGGCAAACTCTTTCGTCTTTGTCTCTCATCTGGTACTTTTCCTTCCTGTTAGAAGTTCGCTTTCATTCAGCCTGTCCCAGAGAAGGGTGACCGCTCTCAACCCTCCAACTATCGTCCAACTGCTTTGATTTCTTGCTTTTCCAAAGTTTTTGAATCTATCCTTAATAGGAAGATTCTTAAACACCTTTCTTCTCACAATCTTCTTTCAGATCATCAGTATGGATTCCTTAAGGGACACTCTACTGGCGATCTTCTTGCATATCTCTCTGACTCTTGGTCATCCTCCTTTCGGGATTTCGATGAAACTTTTGCTATTGCGCTAGACATATCGAGAGCTTTTGATAGAGTCTGGCACAACTCTTTAATTTCGAAACTGCCCCCCTTTGGTTTCTTTCCTTCTATCTGTGCCTTTATCTCTAATTTCCTTTCTGGCCGATCTATAGTTGCAGTTGTAGATGGCCACTGTTCTTCTCCTAAAGCTATTAACAGTGGTGTTCCTCAGGGTTCTGTCCTGTCACCCACTCATTTCCTTTTATTTATTAATGATCTTTTAATTCGCACTTCCTGTCCTATTCACTCCTATGCCGATAATTCCACTCTTCACTTCTCCACCCGCTTCCCAAAGCGTCCCTCACAGCAGTCGTTTCATGATTCGCATTGGACGGCTGTGGGACACCTGACCTCTGATCTTTCTGCTATATCTGATTGGGGCAGAGAAAACCTTGTGGCTTTCAATGCCTCAAAAACTCAGTTCCTTCATTTGTCTACTCGTCACAATCTTCCATACGACTATCGCCTTACCTTCAACAACACACAACTCAATCCTTCCTCTTCTCTTAACAGTCTTGGCGTTTCCTTGTCTCGTGATCTTTCCTGGGAAGATCACATATACTATCTTTCCAAAGCAGTTTCTAAGAGGTTACCTGTGTTGTACTGCCTCCGCGGTTTCTTCACCCCCACTCAGTTGCTGTCTCTGTACAGGGGTCTTGTTTGCCCCTGTATGGAATATGCTTCTCATACTCAACCCACACAGCCGTACTTGACTGGGTGGAATCAAAGGCTTTTCGTCTCATCAATTCTCCGCCTCTTACTGATTGTCTTCAATCTCTCTTTCTCTCTCTCTCTCTCTCTCTCTCTCTCTCTCTCTCTCTCTCTCTCTCTTCGCCACAATGTTGCCTCACTCTCTCTTTACTATCGTTATCATAACGGACATTGCTCTTCTGAATTCTATAACTGCAACTGTATGCCTCCTCCTTTAAGGAGAGCACGCAGTACCAGACTTTCTACACTTTCTCATTCTTTTTCTGTCCAACTATCTAATGCGAGGGTTAATCGGTATTTTCAGTCTTTCATCTACTTAACCGGTGAACTCTGGAACAATCTTCCTCAATCCATCTTTCCTCCTGTCTATGATCTCCTATCTTTCAAGCGCAAAATATCTAGGCATCTCAAAAACCCCGGACCTTGATTTTGGCTTTCTTCTTCTTCTATGGGATGGGCGCTTTTGCGGGATATATATATACTGGTCAAAAAAAGAAACGCAATTTTTGAGATTTATTAATAAACATGAGGACTCAGTCTATAGTAAATGATTCTTTAACATAACAAACAGTCAATAACGCGTTATGGCCACCCCTAGCCACAATGCAGGCTTGGAGTCTGGCCCTCATCGACCTCAACAGTCTCTGCAGGAAAGCAACAGGGATGGCCCTCCACTCTTCAATAATTGCATTGGTCAGTTCCCTGATGTTCTGCGGCTGATGCTGACGTCTGCGAACTCGCCGTTCAAGTTCATCCCATGCGTGCTCTATCGGTGACATGTCTGGGCTGAAGGCTGGCCATGGTAAGGTCTGCACCTGTTGTCCCTGCAGGTACGCCTGCACTATCCTGGCTGCATGAGGTCTGGCATTGTCCTGTTGCAGGAGCACCAATTCTGGATGTTGCCTCATGAATGGAAGAACATGTGGGTGAAGAATTTCATCCCTGTAGCGCTGGGCAGTCAGAGCGCCATCAACAACCACCAGCTCAGTTCTTGAAGCAAAGGCAATTCCTGCCCAAACCATGACACTTGGTCCCCCATCTGTCATGCTCCACTACTGCAGCATCTGAGTATCGCTCCCCTGGTCGTCTGTATTCCCTGACACGGCCATCAGAATTGGACAGTCTGAAGCGAGACTCGTCAGAAAGAGGACTTGGTTCCACATTCTTTGTGTCCAGTCACGGTGCTGATAGGCCCATTGCAGGCGTCGTTGCCTTCTTGCATCAGTGAGAAAAGGACCTCTGTAAGGCCTGCGGGATCGGAGTCCTGCATTACGGAGTCGGTTTCTGACGGTCTGGTCACTAATTCTGTTGTTGTGGATACCAGGTGTCTCTCTGGCTGTCTGACGAGCATTCCGCTGCCGATGACGCAGGTGCTGCAGTACAATGTGGCGATCCTGGCGTTGGGTCGTCACACGAGGTCGCCCACGTCTTGGCAGGTCCTGAACACTTCCTGTGGCATTGTACCGTCTAACAAGCCTAGAGATTATGCTGGGATGCACATGCATTCGTTGTGCAACTTGGACAGCAGACATGCCTGCATCCAACATGCCCAAGGCACGACCTCTTTTGACCTCTGAGAGTCGTGGCATGCCTCAATCGCGGGAAAAAGTTTGGTTTTCTCAACGGGCAGTGTGTATTCTGTGAAGTCAAAGAAAAAATGCATGCCTTCATAAAGAATACATTCAATTTAATCTCTGTTTATTGTTTGTAACAAAATGGCGTCTTAGCCGGGATTAGTCAGGTTTAAAAACATGCACTAAGTGGCTTTAAAAGATTTGAACAAACATTTAACCATAATCTTGAAACTGTGATAATACCACTAACAACTTAAATTTTACACCATATGCAAGCTAATTGCGTTTCTTTTTTTGACCAGTATATAAATAGAATTAGTGGAAAGTAAAATAATGTTGCATTTAGTTAATTCTCTCATTACAAATGGAAATTGAGATAATCTTCGAAATAATAGAAAAAAGAAGTGATAAATAATATGATATAATAATAGAAATAATAATAATAATAATAGAAATAATAATAATAATAATAATAATAATAATAATAATAGAAAAGAAAAATGGTTAACAATACGGTAAACAGAACATGTTGAAATACCAGTAATAATTAATTTATATTATTACAAATTAGAATTGATGATACAATCTTAAAGTTATTAAAATACAGATGAATGTGGCACATCATAAATATGGCGTAATATAATGCAAACTTTTAACATATAATTATATAACTTGTGATTGCACCCAATTTAAGAGTGTGAATTTTGCAAATAGGTGATTTTCTGTGTTTAGTAATATTTACAAGTTGCACTATACTGTATATACATTACACACATTAATATGAGTTTATAAAGTGTTTTTTTTTAGTGATTTGCGAAATGAAATTAATGATGGTGCTTGTCTGATATTTATAGGTATAGCATTCGAGATATCTGCTCCTTTGTACGAGAGAGCATTTCCTGCAATTTGCATTGAATAATTTGGTTTATATATGAACGATTGCGAAGCCCTTGTATATGATTATGGTTGGTCTGATGGAGGGGTAATCGACTTGTGAATGGACGAAGTATAGTTTCTATTATGAGCAACTTTGTACATATTGATACCGACATTAAGTTTATACGAGTCACTTAGTTTTGGAATATGTATTTAAATCTCTGAACATTGGAGAGGTATGAGAGTGCCTGTTATCATTGTTTGAGAGAGTTCGTAAACATGTTTTATGGATTATGTCCAGCGGATACAGTATATAATTCTTTGTATTCCCCATGCTGTGATTCCATATTGATTGTAAGTGTGGATGAATAAATGAGTAATACAGTGTGAGGAGAGCATTTTGGGGAATTGTTTTTTCCTTAGTTTGAGTATTATGTGGATAAATCTAGATATTTTCGATTTGATATGTTGTGTGTGGCTCTTGAAATTTAATTTGTCATCTAACTTGATGCCAAGAACTTTAGCTTATTTACTTTTGCGAGGGGAAGGTTTCCAATTAAGACATAAGAAATTTTTATAGTGGGCACACAAGAGGCCCTTCGGCTCATCGAGGTGGCTCCACTTTCAGAGAATATATGGTTACAGCTATATATACTGCATAAATACAACCAACACTCAAACATAATTTAAGTCGACAAGGTTTAAGGCATGCTAAGGTAGTAGATCCAGAGGATCCGGTCACCACTCAACTAAAAATTATACACTATTGACTGCAGAATTTTGGGTCCACTGGAACATATCTATTTTACTGCTACATACACCTTAAACTAGTAATTGTATGGATCCGAGAGAATCTGGTTTATATATGAACGATTGCGAAGCCTTGTATTATGATTATGGTTGGTCTGATGGAGGGGTAATCGACTTGTGAATGGACGAAGTATAGTTTCTACTATGAGCAACTTTGTACATATTGATACCGACATTAAGTTTATACGAGTCACTTAGTTTTGGAATATGTATTTAAATCTCTGAACATTGGAGAGGTATGAGAGTGCCTGTTATCATTGTTTGAGAGAGTTCGTAAACATGTTTTATGGATTATGTCCAGCGGATACAGTATATAATTCTTTGTATTCCCCATGCTGTGATTCCATATTGATTGTAAGTGTGGATGAATAAATGAGTAATACAGTGTGAGGAGAGCATTTTGGGGGATTGTTTTTTCCTTAGTTTGAGTATTATGTGGATAAATCTAGATATTTTCGATTTGATATGTTGTGTGTGGCTCTTGAAATTTAATTTGTCATCTAACTTGATGCCAAGAACTTTAGCTTTATTTACTTTTGCGAGGGGAAGGTTTCCAATTAAGACATAAGAAATTTTTATAGTGGGCACACAAGAGGCCCTTCGGCTCATCGAGGTGGCTCCACTTTCAGAGAATATATGGTTACAGCTATATATACTGCATAAATACAACCAACACTCAAACATAATTTAAGTCGACAAGGTTTAAGGCATGCTAAAGTAGTAGATCCAGAGGATCCGGTCACCACTCAACTAAAAATTATACACTATTGACTGCAGAATTTTGGGTCCACTGGAACATGTCTATTTTACTGCTACATACACCTTAAACTAGTAATTGTATGGATCCGAGAGAATCTGGTCTCAGCTACTACTAAATACATTTTAAAAAGGAAAACAGAGTAGATGGGCCTGTGAAGACTGTAATGTGTGTATGTGTGTGTGTGTGTGTGTGTGTGTGTGTGTGTGTGTGCACCCACTTGCGGTCTCCCATTTTAAAGGTGTTTGTGAGGCAAGTGAGTAAAATGCGTTTTTCATACATTACAGTAGGGGGGCACCGCTCAGCAGAGGGAACTCTTTAAATGGGGTGTTTAAGGACAAAGAGTATCCCTAACCCAAGATGTTATTTCCCTACTTCCCCCATTCCATTTTGAGTGAAGGGAATTTCCCTGTATTTACATTTTTAATAGCTTTGTCAAGTAGCTAGCTAAAATAGGTTCATTATTACCAGATCCCTTTTTCAGTCATGAGATCATCTAGTTTTTTCTTAAAGGTTTCCTGGGTACTTGAAGTTACAACCTCTTCTCTTAAACTGTTCCAAAATTTAACTATTCTATTGATAAAGCTGTGTTGTCTCAACTGTGTTCTACCTCTTGATCTAAACAGTTTGAGACTGTGGCCTCTTGTCCTGATATTATGGTCTCTGGTAAAAAGAGAATCAAAGTCTAATTTGTCCAGTTGATTTTTTATTTGATATACTTCTATCATATCCCTTCTTAACTTCTTCTTTTTAAGGAGAACATATTTAGGTGCCCCAATCTCTCTCTGTAACGAAGAACTCTCAAACAAGGTATCATTCTTGTAACTCTATTCTGAACTTTTTCCAATCTTTCTATATCCTGCACCAAATAAGGACTATTAAACTGAATACAATATTCAAGGAGGGGTCTCATATATGAATATAGAGTCTACCAGCAATTGCCTTATTTCTTATTTCTATGCAATGACAAGAGAGTTTCAGATCTTTACTTACAACGACAACCAAGTCTTTCTCTTTTTCCACTTTATTTATCCAATTTCCATTCATGTGATACTCAATTTCTAAATTGTTATTCCCAATATGCATAATTTTACATTTATCCACGTTAAACCTCATCTCCCACTTATCTGCCCAAGCCACCACCCTATCGAGGTCCTTCTGCAATGTCATTACCCCTGTTAGTGAGTTTACATTTTGGCCCAATTTGTATCGTCAGCAAATTTGGAAGTTTTGCTTGATAGGCCCTTTTCTAGCTCATTAATATATATTGTGAAAAGCAGAAGTCCTAGTACTGAACCCTGTGGGAATCCATTCAGAACAGGACTCCATAGACTTTATTCCATTTAACTGAACCCTCTGCCTCCTATCTCTCAACCATTCCTCAATCCAATTTGCCACTGTACCCTTTATGCCATGAACTCTAACTTTAACCATCAATCTTTTGTGAGGGACTGTATCAAATGCGTTGGCAAAGTCAAGGTATACTACTGTATATCTATAGGGTCAGTATGATCCAAATGTTCTGACATACAATTGTAAAAGTCAATTAAATTTGTCAAACATGATCTACCATTTCGAAACCTATGCTGAGTATTATTAATTAGTCCTTCTTCTTCTTCTAAGAATACTATAATTGGAGCAAGTGTAGTTTACGTCTCCCTGTGGTGCCTAGTGTAGTTTACGTTCCCCTACATTATCCTAGTGTAGTTTACGTTCCCCTACATTATCCTAGTGTAATTTGCGTTCCCCAACTTTATCCGCGTATACCTAATCAAATAAAACGTTAAAACTAACGAAAATATTACGGCTTAACCTAACCAATCGTCAATTTTTATTTTATATATATAAACTGACGATTGGTTAGGTTAATTCGTAATATTTTCGTTAGTTTTAAAGTTTTATTTGATGGATTCATTTAAAAAATGTCTCATAAAGATGCTAGTGTAGTTTCTGCCCCCTTTTGCGTCAGGAGGACGTAAACTACACTAGCTCTCTATAATTTTGTCTCTGACAATTCTTTCTAGAAGTTTTCAAACAAATGAAGTGAGACTGATTGGTCTATAATTTTCAGAAAGTGTTTTATTACCCTTTTTGAAAACTGGAACCACGTTAGCTTTTTACCAGTCATCCGGAATTTCACTATGTGACAATGATCGATTAAAAAGTATTGCGAGTGCTTGGGCTAAACTATTTTTGGCTGCTTTTATTATTCTTGGGTAGATCTCATCTGGTTTAGGGGATTTATTTATGTTCAATTTATCTACTGCCTTTATAATATCTGCCTCCATGACAACAATTTGAAATGTTTCTCTGTTAGGACTCGAGTAGCTAATGGAGGAGTTGGAATTGTATCCATATTTTCACTAGTGAAAAATGAGCAGAAGTACCTATTTAGTTCTTCAGTTATTTCCAGTTCATCTTCTATAATTTTATTATTATTATGAAGCGGACCAATTTTCTTATTTGATTTATTTTTCAAATTAAAAATTACTAAAGAATTTCTTTGAATTTCTGTTTGAGTTTCTAGTTAGATTTTTCTCAAGCTACGTTTGCTGTCTCTTATTATTTCCTTGCTCTCCCTTCTCTTATTTTGATAGATGTAAAAGTCAGCCTCATTTTGATTTCTCTCGAATCTATTAAAGGCTTTTGCTTTATCTTTTATTCCTTTTATAACATTTCTGTTAATCCAAGGTTCTTTCTTATTTCTGCCTCTTATCTTACAATGAGGAATATGCTTACTCTGTATATTTTTTATGATACTTTGAAATTTTTCCAACATGTAAAATACTGATTTGCTATGTTCAAAATCCTGATGAAATTCCAATACCTCTGCCCAATTTATGCAATTTAAATCATTAACCAGTCAAGTTATATTTCCCCTTTTGAAATCAGGTATTTTAGTGTTATTTTTAGCATTGTTAGAGTCAAAAAACATCTGGAACCTCATAATTAAATGATCACTATGACCTAAAGTATCTGATACTGATATGTTTGATATTGCATCACCAATATTTGTTAATAGCAAATTTAGAATAGCATCTGCTCTGGTTGGCTCTTTAAGTAATTGAGTCAGACCATTTTCAAAAACACAGTCAAGGAAACTCTCTTTACTTTCTGGGCCGTGCATTGTTTCCCAGTTTATATGTCAAATGGAGTGTGCGCGCTGAGAGTTTATTTAGTTACAATCATATACAGTATGATGATTTTGTCAAGTTCAGTAAAAACTTATTTGCATACATCCATTTATAGACATGATCTAATTGCCTGTTCACTTCATTCATTAGGGAGTTGATATCGTGGTGTGTAGAAGCGAGTGTTGTATCGTCCGCATACTGAATACAGTTTAATGTTGTTGATCGATAAAGATCATTTACATGCAGTAAGAAACGTAAGGGTCCAAGGATAGATCCTTGTGGAACCCCACTTTCCAATACAGCATATTCTTATGAAATGTCAGTTACTTTAACATACTGGTGACGATTAGAGAGATATTGACTTAAACCAATTTAGCATATTTCCCCTTATGCCATATGTGTTTAATTTATCAGTAAGATATCATGTGAGAGCGTATCAAAGGCTTTCGACAGGTCGAGGAAAACTAAGATTGCATATTTTTTATAGTTTAGGTTTTTATACATATTTTCTAATAGTAGTATCTTCTGTGGCGTGGCCTCCTTTAAACCCAAATTGTGTTTTTGCTAGGGTGTCGTATTTAGCTAAGAATTTGATTAGTTTATTGTATACGATTCTTTCAAATACTTTACTTAAAGTTGGTAATATGAAGATTGGCCGGCAATTGGATAGAGAATTAGAGGGACCTTTTCTAGTTTGTGTACCGTTTTTCATATAATTTATTTTTGCTTCTTTTCAGATCAAAAATGAGTGATCAAAAATGAGTTCTTGATAACCTAACCTAACCTAACCTAACGTAACCTAACCTAACCCACATTATAACTTTCGTCACTTGGGCACAGGATGTTTACTATGCTGTATGTAATGTACTGTAGAAAACGGTACATAAACTGGAAAACGTCCAATTAGAGCTGCCTGATTTGAATATTGGACAAACCCTGGCTCTCTTCAGGTAATCAAGGAATACACATTGTACTATTGACTCATTCATAAGTCTTGTGAGTGCAGTTGCCATATCATCTGATATTAGTTTATGTATTCTTACTGGAATTTTTAAGCTTTTCAATGTGGCTGAGGTTTCGTTTGGCAAAATTGGTTCAAAGAAGAATGTATTTGGTGTGGGTTGTGGCTTGTTGGTAGTGACTGTCTAAATCTGGAATGGCTGCTGCCGTGTTGCTTCCTACTTTTGAAAAGAAAATGTTTAATAAATTAAAGATCACTATAGGAAATTCTGTCCTGTGATAATGAAGATACAAGCTTTGTCTTTTTTGGCGTTAACTAAAACCTTTAAAGTATCTCACAATCCTTTAGGATTAGTTTTGTTCGGTAATTTTCGAACAATAATGGTCCACTTTTGCGGTTTTTATGAGCGAATTTAGTGTTGCAATAACTCTTATACGTTTGTTCATTGATAATATCATTCTTCCATAATTTTTAGAGAGAATGTTTACGGTTAATGCTTACAATGAGAGCTGTAGTGATCCACTGGTTGTTATAATTATTTTTTGACATGGGTTTCGACTTGATAGGAAAATTAACATTAAATGTATCCATTCGAGTGTTTGAGAATGTTTGAAATTTTGTTTCTATTTCACAGTTACTTTCAGTTATTCCCGATCAGTCCAAACTTGATACTTCTCTGATAAATTTAAATTTATTATCATAGTTGTAGGGTCTATTGTCAGTTTTATTTTCTCCTGTATTTGTAAATGGCTAATTAACATTGTGTCTGTAGGCAGATGGTCCGTAATATACTGTAGGCAGTTGGTCCGTAATATACTGTAGGCAGATGGTCCGTATATACTGTAGGGCAGTGTAGGCAGATGGCCCGCAATATACTTCCCTTGACTGATGTACAGTCAAGGGAAGATCGCATCCAGATTTGGTCTAATAAAGTGGAGTTTTCTATTTTACTATGTAGCCTTGTTGGCTTAGTTATGGTTAAATTAAAGCCATTTACAGCAACAAGTTGTAGAAGAAATTAGCATTATTATTAGAGTTTATTTTAGCAAGATCAATATTTAAATCTTCCAAAATGATGCAGTTATTGTTGATTTGATTAGAAGTTGAAGTCGTATCTATGCTTGCAATAAACATTGGCAAGTTACCATTTGATGGTCGGTAGATGCCTAATATTGAATAGAAAATGTTATTTATATACACCTCAATTGCTAGAATTTCAGAATGATCATTTATGCCTGTTAATTGTTCAATACATTTACTTTTATGATCAGTGCCTATAAAAATGCTTACTCCGTCGTCTCTTTTATTATTTCTACATACATGGTGGCTCTTGTAGCCAGTATATTAAAAATAATTTATTATTATCATTTAACCGGGTCTCGGTCAATATAATACTCGTAAATTTATATTATAACAATTTTAGATTGACCGTCAACTCATCAAAGTGATTTGGAAGGCTTTTAATATTTAAGTTCAAAATAGATATGTTTTCATTACTGTATCGTTCGTTTAAGAAGGTATCTACTGGCACGTAGTTGCTGTTTACTGTATTTTAAGACTCAATGATTTCATTTCATTCACAGATCTAAGAGTACCCAAAGTGTTAATCATAGAGGAAGTTATAAAAACCAATAAACCAAAAATAGAAGTCAGTAATAGTACTTATACTAATCTAGAAAAGAAAAAAGAAAAGAGGTTAAAAATTAAGGGGAAGAATGAATAACAGCGAAATAATACTGAAAATGAGGATAAGGAGTGGAAAAATAATAAACAATGAGATATACTCGTATAATAAATCAAGAACTAATACTGTATTATGCAAATAACTCAGTGCTATAACAATATTTAACGGAATATACCTTGAATTACACGGAAGACTCGGTTATTTGTATGTGTTGTCGGAAATTATCGTAGTCGGATTTAGTACAGATAATGACTTTTTGTCCCACCGCACTTTTCCGAACATAGATCTTCCATTCTCTCACGTAACGGGTCTTTATGAGTTTTCCTTTCTTAAGTTTTAGCACTTTGTCATATATTTCTTTTCTGGAATCGCGAAGTGATTCATTAATGAATATATCGGGTTTGATTTGTGTGAGAGCACTTCTAATTTCAGACTTCCAATGAAGATCACGAAGTTTAAATTTAATTAGTCTTTTATCACCATCATTGCTGAGTTTTCCCACTCTATGCACCTCGGTAATGATATTTTGAGGGAGGTTCAAGCGAAGTTTATTATCCCTTATAGCTTCTGTGACTACTGTATTAGAATTTTCGTTTTGGCTCCCTTCTGGGATATCGGGTCCCGCAAAGAAAAAGATAACTTCATGGGTTTCTTTTCTTCGCTCACTGTAGATTTTCTCTTTTTCATTCTTCTGATATCCAACATATTTTTCCAATGTGGATATTTTCTGAGTAAGGGTGGTGACTAGAGGTGGAAAAAGTACATCAGTACTCGAGTATTCTTGTACTCGAGTACGGGTTTTTGTTGTACTCGTACTAGTACTCGTACTCGAAGTAATATTAAATTGTCGTAATCGTACTCATACTCGTACTCGATATAATCTGAAATCGCTGTAATCGTACTTGCACTCAAACTAATTTCAAATATGAAGATCTGTTCTAGACTCGCAGTGTACCATGAAAGCAACAGTTTACAACTTTAATTTCAATATGGTTTATATTTTCAGATTTATTTACTATATTTTTATGCAATACTTTACATTTATAATATTAATTATAACTAAGTGACAACTTTTGCAGCGAAAAACCTTAGTGAAGAACATTTCTTGTGTTTTATTACTGAATAGGTATGAATAGGTAGATAAAAGCGTACTCGAACACTAAAAAGAATCGTACTCTTGTTTTCGTACTCAAGCACTAAAAAGGTATACTTGTACTCATACTCGCCCACTCAAAATATACTGTACTCGTAATCGTACTCGTACTCGTCCAACTCCAAAATTTGGGTACGCTTTCCACCTCTAGAGATAATAAATTAGAAGACGAAACAAAGGACTTAAAAATATAGACAACTGACTTAAAACAACAGGTCATCAGTGAGCGTCTTTTGAATCCAACTCCACCATATATATCCAGAAAGAAGGAGAAGGATGTAGCTATGTAAGATAGAAGTTGTTTGTTTGTCACTTTACCTACTTCAGTTGCTTGGCGTCGCTGTTAGCAGAATTGAGTTAACCTTTCCCTTAGAGATGCCCTTCCATCGGTGGGAGGATGGGGGGGGAGAGATTACTTGTGCTTGCTGATCCGAGTTAGTTCCACTCGCCATTCCTGCTCTTCTGTGTAGTACGTCTGCTGACAGGATGAATGATGAATGAGAAAATATTATGCCACTTATTAAATCTCGTTCTTGCTTTAAATTATGTTACATAAATTTGTAGTTTTTAACTTCTCGTGTTAGCTGTGCCGTGCGTTCGTTTGTTCGTTATCTACCGCTCTGTGCTATTATACTTCCGGCCTGTGAAAAGGAGTGTCAGATGTCACAAGAGAAATTGAAGTAAAATTATGATTAATAATATCATTTTTTGTTTAATACTGTAGGTAAAGTGAACAAAATTGTCACAGTGTGATCTTAGTACAGTATATTTACACTTTCGATGGTCTTCTAGAGGACTGTTTCAACAACTTTAATCACTATCAATTTTGATATGGGAGGAAGAAGAGCACAAGAAACGGCATGCAGCGCTGGCACTGGCATTTAGTTATGAGGAAAGTGAGTAAAAAATAGAGAAAATGTGGTGTCCCTGGATTTAGACTTATTAACTTAATAATAATTATTATCTCTCTCTCTCTCTCTCTCTCTCTCTCTCTCTCTCTCTCTCTCTCTCTCTCTCTCTCTCTCTTCGATATTTTAAAAACAGAAACATTGCTAATTTTAAAAATACATAATAAAAAATATATTTCAGTCTTCTCTCATTCAGAGTTGTTACTATGGAAATCAAGTGACTCAAAGAAAACGGAAAACTTAGTCTAGGCTTCCTGCTGCGTTGCGGCCATTTTGACTTTTGGAGTTGGAGTCTTTCACTTAACTCTAGGAAGTAGCCATAAAGGCTATATCTTCCGAAGGAGCTCCCGACCGAAACGCTACTTTTGTTATCACTTTCAGATTAAAGCCATTTTTTTTCGTCCAACTGACTCGAGGTCAAGTGAACTCAAGCTGCCGCGTCCTTTTCGTTAAAACAAACTGGAGTTACAAAGAATTACAAAGGTTGAGTCGAGTTTTGCTAAATGCCTACTAGGTAGCCTCCGAGGGTGGCTAAAGAAAACTCGAGTTACTTTTTTAGAAACAAACAATTTGTCATCTGCAGAATCGATGGTATTTCAAGAATTAATTGCATTATTTAGGTCCATATATATAAGAAAATACATTTGATTGATATTAGAGGGATATGCTAGATTAAATTTACGCATTTATAACCCTTAAGTAAGGAAATGGCATTGCGCCGTTGTAATTTTGGGCCTACATTGGCCTAGATTAGTTTAGTTGTTGGCGAGCTCAAGTCTAGGTTGTAGTGTAGACCTTATTCAATCTTACTGTGGGCTGGATTCATGACAGAAGCCTGAAGTTAGGGCCCTGCTGCCCGGTATTGAGAATCTAGACTAATGGCCAAACTTTTAACCCATGAACTACGAAGTACCCCTAGCCAAGACTGAACCTAACTGAGTTTTATTTACATTTGACGTCACAAGTTGCGGTGTTCTTTTCGTCCGCAGATCTGACTTGAAATCAGTTAAAGAATATTACTTCAGGAGAGAATTCGCGACAATAATTTCTACAATTCGTTTGGAACGCTACATTTTAATAGTAAATGCAGGGCATAATGTCTTACCAATACCATACCAGGGGAATACTGATGCGTGTTTCTTGGACCCGAGACTGAAAAAAAACAGCCTTCTTATCCGTCTCTGTGATTGGTCGATTTTCTTCCATTCAAAATAATCATTAATAAATTTCATGTTAAAATTTAACACATTAGAGACGTTTCATTTGTTTTTGTCCTTCGACGAGTTAATGCATTGTTTGGTAGGCTGAGAAATAAAGAATATTTTAGAGTAGGCCATGAATGTGTAATGTTGTAAATATCATAAAACATCGATGAAATTTGGACCTGTTGGAAACAAAATATGAAAGAAAACATCGAGTTGTAAGATGGCACGAAGTATTTTTTTTAAGGTACTTATATATGCCCTATAATTAAATCTTACAACTATCATACTAAGATTATTCCTGGATGGAATGATTTTATTGCCCTCATGAAGAGGAAATCGAAAGACGCCTATGATATATGGTGCTTTCATGGTAGACCCAGATTAGGACCTGTTTACATGAATACGTGTAGAAGTAGGGGTCAGTATAAGGCGGCCATAAGGCGATGTAAACAGGAAGAAGAGTCTATTCGAGCATCAAAAGCCTGTGAAGCTCGCATAAATAACGATAATAACAAATTTTGGAAATTTGTTAAGAATCAAACGGGTGTAAAAAATGTCCTCCCTCCGACAATCGATGGGGTGTCGGGGGAGGATGAAATTGCAAAGCTGTGGAAAAACCACTACTCTAACATTCTTAACAGTGTGAGTAGGGATAATCTTAAGATAGATTGCAGCGAAACGACTGTGGGAGGGTCAAGGGAAAATACTTCGATATCATTTTCTGAAGTAAAAAGGTTAATTAAAGGGTTAGACTGGTTCTGCGTCAGGGGTAGATGACTTATTGAATGAGCACTTAAAATATGCCAATGACGTAGTATGTCTGCATATATCATTGCTCCTACCAGCCATGCTTGCTCATAGCTATATCCCTGCAGAGTTCATGAGGGTGTATACTTGCCCCTGGTCAAAAATAAGTACGGAGACATTCTTTCCAGCAATAATTACAGGTCTATTGCTGTCGCTTCCTGCTTCTCGAAACTATTAGAAAAACTCTTGTACCCCGAGTAAATGATTTCCTATGGACATCTCCTAATCAGTTTGGTTTTAAAAGGTCCCACTCAACTGACCTGTATCTATTACTTAAAGAAACAATATCTAAATACATTGACAGTAATTCAACTATTTATAGCTGTTTCCTAGATATAAGTAAGGCATATGATAGGGTGAACCACAATATTTTATTTGAAAAACTAGAAGACAGGAAGGTTCCCATGTACATATTAAACGTATTAAAATTTTGGTATTCCCTCCAATCTTTCACCGTTAGGTGCGGCAATGTACTATCCGAGTGTTTTGGCTCCTCTTGCGGGGTGAGACAAGGCTCCTTGCTCTTCCCAATGCTGTTTAATGTGTATATTGACGGATTAATTACTTCACTTAATGAGGCAACAGTGGGATGTTGTATAGATAACACAAGGATAAATAACTTAGTTTATGCCGAGGATATGGTGTTAATAAGTTCCTCTGTTAAAGGTCTGGATCTGCTACTAAAAGTCTGCGAAGTGTATTCGCAGAAACATGATATTCTTTTTAATGTTACAAAAACTAAGGTTTGCAATTTCATCCTAAAAGCTGTAATCAGCCAGCTGATATACAGTAAGGTTTAAAATGAATGGTGAAGTAATTGAGGAAGTACAAGAGTTTAAGTATTTGGCTCAAACTATTACCAGCTACTTGAGTGATGACTCGGATTTAAGAAAACACTCTCGAAGCCTGTGTGCTAAAGCGAATATGACCATAAGGAACTTTTGATTTTGTTCAAGTGAAGCTAAAGACACTCTCTTTCGTACTTTCTGCAGTAATATATACGGACAGCAACTCTGGGTGAATTATAAAAAAGGTTCTGGCAGAACCCTAAATTTGCTGTACAACGGGTCTTTTACATAAATTACCCCCGAGATGCTCAGCTTCGCAAATGTTTGCTACCCGCAATGTCCCGAGCTTCCCGGAGGTAACAAGACGTGCTCAACACAGTCTAATGCAAAGAATTAAAAAAGCAACCAACCCGATCATCCAAGCTATCCATGATTCCTGCCATTTATCCTCTAAGCCAGTGGTTCCCAAACCCATGGTCGCGACCGAAGTGAGGGTCGGGAAGGTGTTCCTGAGGGTCGCGGGACGGAAATTCTCAACGACAGATTCAATCAAACTATATGATAAACACAACGTATCAAAATGATTGGTCATTAACACTGCATGTACCAGCGTTTAGGGTCGCCAGGCCAGGACAATATTGTATTCAGGGTCGCCACCATAAAAGTTTGGGAACCACTGCTCTAAGCTATGGACTTCTTGGTACGAAAACGTCTGTCTGTAGCTCCACTTAATTTCGACATTACAATATTATTTCTAATCAATTGTATATATTTCTATCCTTAGTATGTGAACTGTCATTGTATTAATAATATTTGTCATATGGATTATAGTCTGCCAATAAACCTTTTCTTTTTCATTTTCATATAGACAAAGTTTGATTTTATGTATGCTTTGCATCTACATTAAAAGAATCACTCACTACCGCAGGTTTTACATAATGGACTGAGAAGTCCACTTTAAAATATGTATTGTTATTAAGAGAGACCTTATAAATGTTTTCAAACAAACCAATTACTGAATCTTTCTTTTACGTGCAACAGAAATCAGATCGACGAAAAAATACATTTCTTCTCGCTTGGAACCAGACACAAATCAAGGTATGTGTGATCAGACTGAAACGGAATCTCTTCGGAAGGAAAAAAGAATCAAACTCACTTTTTTTATCGAAACTGGAATCGGAAAAGAAATCTGAAATGAAGGATATATATATATATATATATATATATATATATGATCATTTTCGAGCCTTTTGGTAGAAAAAGGGAATTGCAATTTCAGCTGGAACTAATCCCAGATGAGTCGGAATTACACAACTTTGATGTATACATGTAATTCCTTATTGACCGGTAAACATCCAAACGAGATAAGGAGATGGCGTCTTTCATATGTTAAGGTCCGGAAATAGAACAAGCACAAAAAAGAATTTCCCCCCCAACACGGCGACAGCCTTCAAGTTGAAATGTTCAAAACGTGACATCTGTGATGCTTACAACGAGAAGGGCACGACTCACATTTCAAACTCGCGCACAAAACACCGCTATAAAGTGACAACAAAATATTGCTTTTCTACGAAACGCATTTTTTAACCTTTATACATAGCTTGCTTATATATATAATATATATATATATATATATATATATATATAATATATATATATATATATATATATATAGAGAGAGAGAGAGAGAGAGAGAGAGAGAGAGAGAGAGAGAGAGAGAGAGAGAGAGATATATATATATATATATATATATAGAGAGAGAGAGAGAGAGAGAAAAATACTTATTTCACACACACACACACACATATATATATATATATATACGAGGAATGATAAAAAAGTATCGATAATTTTATTGCTACGGACAAATGAATGCAAATAAGAAATAACCCTTTACATATGTGATTCTTCCTGCCCTCTGGCGTCTGCAGTCTGAAGCAAAATCTGCTACCATGAGTCAATAGTTGGTTGGAGCGCTTAAAAGGAGGGTGTGTTTTTGCAGTACGTATAAATATCTGAAATGGAACAACGCGCGTTCGGAGACGAACGAAATGATTAAAATAGCTTCTGGAAATGATGCCCTCAGTGTAGCTAACGTTTACAAATGGCACAAAAAGTTTAAAAATGGAGAAACATCGTTTGAAGAAAGGAACGCAGTGGTCCCCCTTCCACTTATCGTACGGATGAAAATGTCCAACAGATTCGATTTCTGGTAAGAGCAAATGTTTCTCCATTTTTAAACTTTTTGTGCCACTTGTAAAGTTAGCTACATTTAGAGCAGTGATGCACAAACCCTGGCCAGCGGGCCAAATGTGGCCCCCACGGGTCTTTTCAGTGGCCCCACGGGTCTTTTCAATTCAATGAAAAAGTGAAAAATCTGAAATATTACCCCTGGTTATAAAAATGCATATTTATAAAAAATAGAATATCTATATATCTGGCCCCTACATATAAAACAGATGGTTGGTTTGGCCCTCACATCAAAAAAGTTTGTGCACCACTGAATTTTAGAGCATCATTTCCAAAAGCTGTTTTAATCATTTCGTTCGTCTTCGAACGCGCGTTGTTCCATTTCAGATATTTATACGTACTGCAAAAACACACCCTCCTTTTAAGCGCTCCAACCAACTACTGACTCATGGTAGCAGATTTTGCTTCAGACTGCAGACGCCAGAGGGCAGGAAGACTCACATATGTAAATGGTTATTTCTTATTTGAATTCATTTGTCCGTAGCAATAAAATTATCGATACTTTTTGAACACTCCTCGTGTGTGGTGTGTGTGTGTGTATATATATATATATATATATATATATATAATATATATATATATATATATATATATAAAGTCACAAATCTAAATTTATAATAGCTGTAATCATTATTTAACATATTTTCCAAATTGTTAATTATATATACTGCGCCAACAAGTATTACAAAAATTATTTTCATATTTTACGCTATAAGCAAATTCAATTTCATAAATCCTATTTTTGAATAATTTAATCTTAACCAAATCCTTCTTTTCCGAAATAATACACTTAATCAATACGAACCGTTGCTCCACAGAAGTTATTCATATAAATCCTCGATTGACATCATCTACTCTTAATGTGTCATACAGTATATACGAGTAAGTTTAATTCAGAATGAAGGGCACCTCCCGATTGCATGTATCGTTTGCGCTTACGGAGACCATGAACGAGATTAAATGTAAATTAATTAATAAAAGCGAGGATTTTACAGCTGTTGCAACTGGTGAAATATCCATTATGAGCGGGTTTTGGCTGCTGGCTTATTCTGTTGAATGCGAGATTACTCCATTTTGGTTCAGGTACAGATCTGCTTTGTTTTATATACATATGCAATTTTTTTAATATATTAACATATATATTATATATATATATATATAATATATATATATATAGAGAGAGAGAGAGAGAGAGAGAGAGAGAGCTAATGAATTGTAGAACTAAACCTTCAGTCATTTTCTATTATATCGAAACAGGGCATTTCAGATAGATTTTACTTCCCATCATTTGCAGTAGAACTACCAAAGAACATTTAAAGAACACTAAAACCGTACTATGACATTGCAATCCCATGAAAGGTACGTTGTAAAAATAATGACCCGTAATACACTGCGTGAAAGTAACTAAAATGATAGAAAATGGCAACGAAGAGAAGATAAAGTTATCACAAACAACATAATCAAGTACAACTAAAAAGCCAACGAGAGGTTATTCACAATGTCTTTACCCAATCTTTGTCAACCTCATTTCAGTTTTTATCTAAGAATGATAAAACCACAGAAGGACTCTCAAAGGAAACAATTCTTATAATGATTTATTTCTATTTCCCCTGTCTATAGAATTTCCCACTTTTGATTTAGATTTTCTATAGAAACTATACCTCTGGCTCGCAGTTGTGTCACAACTCCCTTTTTACCCTTTTCAATACAGTACATTTGGAATTTTCACTTCGAACTTTCCCGCATTCGGACTGCGAATAGGAATGAGAATGGCGTCAAGTGGAAAGTAATCAGAATAGATTGTAGATGAATCAAGGCCATCTTTTGCATTATGATGAAAGAATGATTGCATGCTAAAATCCTTAATGAATTCGATTCGTAATGAATCTGAGGAGACAGCGAATTGTTTTATTTTCCAGATCTGAATAGCAAAGCTCGCTTTAATAGCTATATCTATCTATATTTATTTATCTATTATTCATTTTTTATTTATTTTCCAAGAGCTGCAATGCTGATATTTCGAGTGCCTTCTTCGAGCAGAAGAGTTGGCACACTAAACACCTCTGGACGCAAAAGCGTTATTTCCCTGATGTGTTAAAACTCGCCAGGCCGTGTTAACTTTTAAATCTCTTGCAGCTCAGATTTGCAATCTGGCGAGATTAATTTTGTGCATCATATATATATATATATATATATATATATATAATAGAGAGAGAGAGAGAGAGAGAGAGAGAGAGAGAGAGAGAGAAACCAGTAGAAATAAAATAAGCCCACGAAAACTAATTTTACTTTCAACAATTACGCATAGAGTGATTCAAAAGTCTCTGCGTAATTGTAAAAAAAATTATATTTGGAAAAACAAAGGAAACTCGCACGAAATAAAATATATTATTATGCAGATCATTAATGAGAATTATGTTTGCGAAAGGAATAATTTTCCTCTAAATCTTTCCTAACCTTCATTCAGGCCACTTCCACATATAAAACCCATTAATCTCAATGCACTTGAGCTTCCTGAGCACAACATTAGCCACATTGTTTCTGTACAATTTCCTCGAATAACAGCGGTTATGCGTTATTGTTCTTCTTCGTATGGTTTTATACTGTCGTTCTTGAGCACTCAATGAATGGCGGAGTAATTTATGTTCAATTATGAAGTTGCACACGTCTAATGGATTTCTTCTGACGAGCAGAATACGCTTCCTCGACCACTTGAGCTAACTCTCTGTTCAATACGAGATTTGCCCATAACCGAACCGTTTCTTGAGAACTGTATGTGTGTTGCGTACGGTTCTGACAACAGGAGCAGGGCGGACATTGAAATGACTTCGGAATTTACTTTACACGAGTGTCACTGAGCCTAGAATATCCATTCATATGGTCATCTTGTATCGCTGCAAAAGTATTTTCTCGCTATCTTAAACAAAGTCCAGACAATATTTCTTTTAGATTTGCTACAAATATGAGAAGAGTCTTCTTTTTCCGCAATTGGCAGTCAAGGTGCTCTCAGACATGTTTAACAGGAAACTGAAGGAAGAACTTCTGACCTTTTCTGTTTTTACAACTGAGGTAATTTGTGAGGTGTGATAGACTGCACAGTTCTTCGGGCAACACTTGAACTAGGGATTTACATGACAGAACAATGGAATATGATGATTCTGAAGGAGAAATAAGTATTTTCTGGATTTCACATGTCATTCAACGAATAACAGGTCCGTTTTTCCAGTATCCCAAATTGTTGCCAACATCGTTACACTATAACTGCACGCTGCACTATGGGATGTAAGCAGAACGCTTCGTAGGTTGATTTGATTTTCTACACACCCATGCGCGTCCATCTGATGTACACCGATGGAACAGAGACCAGTCTGAAAAAAGAACCCACTTGAAAAATTCAGGAGGTCTGTAAATCATTTCCTTGACCCATTCAAATTTACGATTTACACATTTGCTTTTGTGACCAAAAAGTTTTAACGAGCCACACGTCACGTATCCATGTTTGTGGAGAGGCTGTTCATTCGTCGAACGATGCGTGGTGACAAATTTTCAGTATTGGCGATGTCAGGAAGACTTGTAATAGATTAGTGTTCGCCTGGCGGACGAGGGTTCTTTTGGTTGGTTCCGCAACAGTTGACAGTCATCCTGGGTCCACAAGAAGCCCAATTTTGTTTAGATTGCGTTACCCTGTCGGACGCTCACAGCTAGATTTCTAAATATGGATAGGACAAGAAAACTAATCCAAGGGGTGGGTGGGGAGAAACAATAGTGACTTTGTAGTATTAAAATTGTAAATGTAATAAATGTAACCAACTTATAGTTCTGTATATTATAATTTATTATTATATCTAATTTTAAAATAATCTTATTTTTACATTTTTTTTAACATCTGTTATTACAATCTTACAACTATTTCTATTTTAGTTTGACATCGACAGTTTTTGGGAGGGGAGGCAAGCTAGAATTTTGGATGATATCATGAACCGCACCATGTGGAAATTCCAATTTTTGAGAACTTCCTTCTCTCACTGCGTCCGCAGTGTAACTGTCCAGTTACTCTATAACAAGTAAAATGTGATATATCGTGAGCACCAACAGTACGAGGCATCTTTTCACATATGTAAGTCTCGTGGAATCCTAACATAAACTATATATGCCTTGGTGGTAAAGTTTCGCAAGTAAACTTGTATTTTGCAATAGTTTTGTGCTCATTATTTTATACATATATATATATATATGTATGTGTGTGTGTGTGTGTGTACGATATTATATATATTATTATTATTATGTATATGGAAGAAAAATATGTGAGTCTCGTCCATCTCTTCGATAAAAAATAATGAAGATATACTATTTCTGAAAGGCAAAATGGCGGACAAGGACTTTGTCAGGGAAGATCATTTATAAAAGGAATCTAAAGATTTTGGAGACAAGGTGCTCAAATGCCTATCGGAAGATAAACGGTCCAACAGGTAAAAAGGCATTAATATACGAGTATCTGGATAGTTTTGTAATGTTTCTCCATCTATCTAGATCTATCTTTAAAAAAAAGCACACACACACACACAACACACACTCTCTCTCTCTCTCTCTCTCTCTCTGGTACTTTAGAACTACTGTAAGTAATACATGTATTATTTTTGTATACATATATATACACACACTGTATATCCCTAGGCCTTATATATATATATATATATATATATAAACAAAACTAAAAACCTTATATGAGACAACAATTAATTAATATAGTGCTTTCACTTTTATATCTTTATTCAATTACTGAATGCGTGTTCATTGCGTTAACTCACAATCCTATATATATAATATATATATATATGGGGAGAGAGAGAGAGAGAGAGAGAGAGAGACAGACAGACAGACAGACAGACAGACAGAGACAGAAATCGTTAAGAAATCTGGAGTGTGATAATTACATACTTCTAACACTACCTTATAACAGTAATATAATGATTAATGTCTGAAATTCCTGAATTAAAAACTCGCTCAATAAACAAGCAAATTGTTGATTGCATAAATAGTCCAAATTGTATCTCCTTATCTTAAATTAACCTCTGATCACTCATTACTCACTATTAAAACCGGAAGCAAGAAATAAAAACCTTAAAAACTTTTTTTTTTTAAATTTAAAAAAGCATTTCCTTATTTGAGAGCGAAATTAAAACCAACGGTTTTCGTCTTTTATGTTCAGCCAAGTTAAAAATATCTCCAAACAGCATGTGTTTGAGGTCTCAACGACCAAATATTTTCGGAAGTTTGTTTTCATTTTTTTGTCGCTGGGGGGAGATGCGAGCTTTGACGTGAACAAATTAGAAAAATGCAATTATCTGAAATATTCTTCCTAGATACCATAATTTTTTTTCATAAGAAAATTGTTTTTTTAGATTTTTCATTTATAATTCATAAGATATTTTGCATTTGGGGCTATTTAGTGATGATATGCTCCTACACACACACACGCACGTACATATATATATACAGTTTATATACGCGTGTGTATGTATATATATATATATATATATATGTGTGTGTGTGGTGTGTGTGTGTTATATATATATATATATATATATATATATATATATATAAGGTGAAGTACACTTCTGAATGCAAAACTTTAGTATTATGATAGATGCATTACACATTCTGTTGGCATGAAATGGGTGAAATTTTTTTGATCTCGTAGTTTAAAGGGAAATATATGAACATGTCAAAACTGTTTTATTTTATTCAGCATGCCACCTTTCTTGATCGATCTTTAAGCTTCCCACAGACGTAGACAAATTGGCTAAAAGGTACCAGAGAATCAAAAAAGCGTTTTTTACGCGTGGAGAGATACAGAGATAGCGATACAGACGTAGCCAAGGGAGATATAAATCGAGAAAAGTATACGCACGCACACACACACACACACACACACACACACACACACACACACACAGAGGAAGGTTATTTAACGAAACAAGACGTTAGAATGGTGAAAACTGAATATAGAAACGCAAAACAAAAACTATATTTGAATCTTATCCTTCAAAGAATGAGAGGTAGAAGTTAAGAGATAAAGTACAATTTTTTATGTTCCGCAAGAAAAGCGTAAATAAATAATGGGGGTTCGAATTTTGGTGACGAAGACACGCTGTATTTCAAAGAATAGAACGGTATAATGAATAAATGCAAGTATTACGCAATATGCAACCCATAAAGTTAAACGTTTCTTCACTAACCTTCGTATGTAATATTTCAAAAGACTAACCAATGAGATATTCGGCTTCCCAAATATTCGCCTGACATACAGTAAAAGGCGAATTCACTATGCAGCTGGCATTTTCGAATTGACAGGGTGTGCCCCGCAACAAGTTTGGTTATTTCTTTTGGCCAACATTTTCGCTCAAAATTATGATCTGAAATGGTAACCATGACACTTTCGAAATGGGCTAATTTTAAAAATATGAAGCACGAATGAATATAAAATGGCATTATAGAAATATTCCATAAGAATGACAAAGTTTCGCTGTTATAAACTCATTCTTTAAAAACGAATGTTAATATATTTACGAAATAATTTGACGAACATCTTTTTTTAGCTCGGAATAAAAAAAAAACAAAAAAAAAACATTGTTTATGATTTTTAAAACAGCGATAAATTTTTTGTAAAATTTTTTAAGCGATGACGCGTTTCAAACACGTTTCTTTGATGTCTATTACTTCCTTTCGTAAGTGTATTTATATTCCTTCATATATACAGAGAAAAATATAAAAACATTTCGTTGCTACACTACGATTTCCTCTACGATCGTAGATCCTATAAAACAACAGTTATATTCTTCCGTTTCCTTTACGAAAAATAATTTAAATAGTATCAGCCAGAACAAAAGTCTTGAATGTAAACTAAGTTCAGATTCTTTAAACAAATACGTGAGACAAACAGGAAACAACGAATAATGTGTGTGTGTGTGTGTGTGTGTGTGTGTGTGTGAAATAAATTGAAATGAGAGAGAGAGAGAGAGAGAGAGAGAGAGAGAGAGATAGAGGGAAATTTAATCCTACCATCATCAATAACCCTAATCGTACAAACTTAAAAACTTTGCTATCATTTCGGTTTTCATTTTATCTGCTCTTATCAAAATATGCAGAGCATTTATACATACATATATATATAAAACATGTTTTAGTGTTGCAAAATACGTAATATGTAAGCGATTACTCTTTACAGGAAAACATCTGTATACGAAAGTGAATCATAAAATGAGATGGAGGAATTCTTAAAGCCTAAATATACACTTTGAGGTTGGCGATAATACTGTAATATAAATCACTCACTAACATTAGGGCAGATTGTGTGCTGCGCATTGATCTCAGATGCAAACTGTAAGAAGTTTTGTTCGTTTGTTGCGTGCAATGAGTTCAATCGTTGATAATTTGTTGTAGATGAGTTTCATGAATTATAATTTAGATCTACATCACTGTTACCATCTCTTTGATTTTGATATTTATAGAAAATTCACCAAAAAATAATGGTTATGAATTTGTAAACAAGCTATAATGAATTTTCAAAGGGAGAGAGATGATAGATAGAGAGAGAGAGAGAGAGAGAGAGAGAGAGAGAGAGAGAGTGTACACATAAGACTTCCTGCTTCTCTAAAGAGAGTAGTTTACCATGGAATTGAACATGTATTTTCAACATATCTACGCTATGCTCAGGGGTATACGTCGTGGCTACGTCGTAACACTGCTTCCCACTAGATCAGTAAAGTTAAGCGACATTGGGTCTGGATGGTAGTTGGATGGGGGACTTCATCTGCATTCAGATGATGTTGCGGTTGGTGGGTTGGATTCCACGTAAAGCTGTAGGTCCCCTCCGCCATACAACCTTAAATGTTGCAAAGGAAGTTAAACAACCCCAAAACACACACACACACACCAGAGCTGGGCACTTGCGGTTTTTTTGCGGTACTGCGGTACTGCGGTACTACCGCACTACCAAACCGGTACCGCATAACGCAGTACCGCAAAGGATCGCTGAAAGTACAGGCTGTACTTTCAGCGATCCTTTGCGGTACTGCGTTATGCGGTACCGGTTTGGTAGTGCGGTAGTACCGCAGTACCGCAGTACCGCAAAAAAAAACCGCAAGTGCCCAGCTCTGACACACACACACACCTCGATGATAATAGCGAATTTGATTTGATGTATCTAGTCCTTTTACAGTAAAACATTTCGATAATTTAGTTGGAAAATGCTTTCTAAAGTTCTTATTTCGTTTAAAGCGGTTCCTTTTGCAGATGGTTCTGGTGGTCACCTCTTTTATTCGCCATTGATACACGTACCATTGAATTCCCTTTTCAGTCTTTGCGTTGTCATTCGGGATGGTTATTTCGATATGCTATGCGGCATTGTTTTCCCTCTGTCGATGGTCTCGAAGTGTTTGTTGTCTGTGGGTTTCACGTTCATTGGGAGATTGCTTCGTTGGACTTCAATTGTCTCTGTCTTTAGGCTTTCATTATTGCTCTTTGAAAGTGTTTCTGGCCCTCTAAAAGCCGTAATATTTCTGTTCCAAGCGCGTTCAGCGTGCTTTATCCGCACCTTTAATTCTTCCTTTTCCTTCTGCAGTTCATCTACTCTCTCTTTATGCGCTTTCCATTCTTTTTACACTACTTTTATTTTCTGCTTCAGATTGCGAATTTTCTTGACAAGCTTCCTCTTCACTTCCAAGTTCCTTTCCACGCTTTTGTGAGGGATTTTAAATGGTCATAAATTCTAAGAACTTATTTCCTTCAGCAAAATTTCTTCGGACACGTCCCGAGTGAAGGATAGAGTCCCGAGTGATAGGCATAGATGAAAGGAGTTAGGATTTGGTAATGGCACCGTGGGGGCGAAGTCGAGTCATTCGCTTCACATACTACTACTACTACTACTACTGATACTCCCCCTGGTTAGGCACGCGATTCTGGTTATTGGCTCTTCTTCTTTTAAGTATTTTAATTCAGGAATTATAATTGACTAACAGAATTACCGTAATTATAAAACAAACACCATTTTCTTTCAACCAAGTAAGACTTAGATCGTGCCTCAGATAAGAAGATTGGCATCTACACAGTAAAATACAAAATGGTACGTTTATCTTCAACGTCCGTTACGCAACACTAAAAGGGATAACTTTCATCAATTTTGATTTTCCTCTTTTATTCCTTTTTATTTTATATTTAAATTTCAAACGAATAATTCAGAACATTTCTGACTTTGACCAACGCTTATCAGATATGTCACTGCGAGTAACATGACTTTTAACAAAATCTTACAAATTTTCATTAAAATAGTTCATTCTCATAAAACTTCTTTGGCAAAAGCACTCGGATTCGTAAAACAAAAGTCGAAAGGCAAAATAGAAATTTAATTTCCTGACGAACAAAAATGATAAATTAATAAATTTCAGTTGCAATGCTAAAATTCTTCGAGTCATTTTGAATATAACCGCGTATTTAATGCATAACCAGAGGCGGATTAAGACACTTCGGGGCCTCGGGGCAATGAAGAATATGGGGGCCCTTTTCTATAGCTTTTTATTAACAATACATGTACAATTGTACATGTACAGTACATAGTATATTTACACGAATTATATGTACGGTGCTCAGATTAATTGAGAAACAAACTTAAAAGAACCTTAACATAGTGTATTTTGCCGTTTGCCAAAACCAAACAGGATTAAACAAACTTTACTTTAGGGCCTATAAAACCTAAAATAAAACAGGGAATTTGTCAGTGTATTCTGTCATATTTAATCAAAGAAGTTTACGAAATCTCGAATTATATCATCGAAACTCAGTTGATTGGGGGCCCCTCAAGCATGGGAGCATGAGGCTTCAGCCTCAATAGCCTCAGTGATAATCCGCCACTGCGCATAACATATACTAAAAATGATTTTGATTAAGGTAAACACTCAAAAGAACGTGTAAAGTTTGAATTCATTTCATTGGTAATGAATGAAGTGGTTTGATTCTCCCCAATCAAATGGGTAAAATTAATACAGTAGGCTATATAGTTTTATTTGCTTTATAAGGATTGAGTAAAATTAATTTTAAGTAATTTTCACTTCATACTAAAACAATTAGTAAAATCTTACTTTATTTCAGACCTATAAATGAATTGTTTATATCAGCTAATCAAAAGAATTCAAATCATAATAAAACGTTTTTAATGTTCTTATTTTGGACTCAATGCGGTTAATATTAAGTTAACTTATTTCAGCTAAAAACGATGGTTGAATTTTCACTCATTTAATTTATTTATTTCATTTCATTTTGACTAATAGAGAAAATGATACTGTAATTCTAAACAACGGTGTTAATATTTAAACCACAACTTATTTCACTTGAGGGAAAAATTACATGTTTGGAATGTGCATAGTTTAAAAAAATTGAATTTATCTTCGTTGTCAAAAGTCACTTATTTTTATTTGATATAATAATCTACAGGGCTTCCCATAAGGTCCTTTAACCCCTTTGTCCTCAGGGGCACTATTAGTAAGGAAAAAGTTCAGGGGTAAAGGGAATTATGAGCAACCTTGTATATTACCTCTTGATTGTTTTACTCAACAATTTTCAAGTTTTGTCACACTTCCATTAAGCTTTTGAGTATCTGGGTTATTTTCATCAAATAATCAACAAAAACTTATTTAAAACTCATTTTATCTTTCTGTAATAAAATCTTAAAGAAGAAGACGATAAATATCATATTTCTCATATAAAGCCACAAACATCTCTGGATAAACCAATAATAAATATACTTTGTATACTGGATGACGAACATCTTTGGGACTTTTTTTTTCTGTACATATACAGGGTGTACATAAAGTCAGGATCTATTTTTGTGAAGCACTTGGAAATTATATGGAATTCAATCATAAAATGATAAAGTGGTAACATTTATTAAATAATTAAGAGTAGGATTCGACGTGACGCCCATCAGTATCCCTGCACAGCTCAAATCGTTCCGCAGCATTTCTAAACACATTCTGGAGCATTTGCGGGGTTATGTTATCTGCAGCAGTTCGTATACGTGTACGTAAGTTTTCAAGACTCGTAATCTTCGTCTGATAGACGTGCGATTTGATAAAGCCCCATGCAAAGAAATCTAAAGGGGTTAAATCTGGTGATCTCGCTGGCCAAGGTCTTTTGTTGCTTCCGCGTCCGATCCAGCGATTTGGAAAACGTCCATTTAGATAATCCTGAACAATTTTGGCATAGTGACAAGGTTCCATCATGTTGATTCTAAGGGGATAGGATTCTGTACATAACATGACGTAATCAGAATCTATAAATAGACCTTCAAAATTGTTTAAACTTCAGTCTCTTCTTTACAATTGCTTTGGATTGACGTGTATTATCTGCTGTTGATGATGTATCGTCGTGGTTACTTACGTCAACAATATCGTAGAAGGAAGTTTGTTCGGACTTTTCATCGAAGGAATGTCAGAAGGCGTACTAAGGAGAAGATATTTAAAGCTTCAATGAAATTTGTTTATTTGTCTAAAAATACTTTTGGTGTTAATGCCGATGCATATTATACTTTGTCTTTGGATCTTTTAAATAATGAATCTAAATCTACTATTTTAAAATTTAATTATTATCAGGTTACTGGTGTATCATTTGAAAGTATACCACAAATGAATATGTCTGGATATGTTATTAATTATGAAGATACATTAGGTCGTAAGAAAGAGGGTAGGGAAAGGGTAGAAAGGGATCCTAATGTTGGGACATCACCAGCACCTTATTTAATTGTTCCACATGCTGTTTTGTTTGAACCTAATCTTGACACAACCCATAGCGCTGAGCAAGTAATGAATCATCGAAGAACTAAATGGTTCTCACCTTTTAAAGAGTTTAGAATGTATCGTAGACTTAAGCAGGTGTGTCAATTAGGTGAACAAGTCACTGCTCAATTCCCTCATAGTTTAATTAAGATATCTACGAATGATTTAACTAAACCATTAGGTCGTATTTATGTTGGTAAATATACACCTGAAGGATCCCAAAAAATGTGCAATTTAATTATGTTAATAGAATTGTTTTTTATGTAAAGTTATTTGGTATTAAACAATAAAGCTTTGTATGAGTCATAATCTATTTATATCCAAATGAAATTTGATACCCTCTGCAACACATCGCGGGCTTAGTATTACCCCGCGATGTGTTCGTTTGTTTTTGGATTAAATTACATGGCTGACGTCATAATGCGTGGATGACTCAGCGTACAAAAATAGATTAACCCGTTTAGACACATTATTTACCTCCCTTATTATTGGACCATGTAGCCACTGATTTAGACCATGTAGCCATTAATCTCTCGGCAGCCTCGCAGAGTTAGAGCCTCGCCAGAGTTAGAGAAGAAGCCGGAAAAACAGTATCATGTTACGAGTTAGATAATAATTAAATCCGCCCATCAGTATCCCTGCACAGCTCAAATCGTTCCGCAGCATTTCTAAACACATTCTGGCCAAGGTCTTTTGTTGCTTCCACGTCCGATCCAGCGATTTGGAAAACGTCCATTTAGATAATCCTGAACAATTTTGGCATAGTGACAAGGAGCACCATCATGTTGATAGACGACGGTACTAACAATCCTATCCCCGTCGTCTATCAACATGATGGTGCTCCTTGTCACTATGCCAAAATTGTTCAGGATTATCTAAATGGACGTTTTCCAAATCGCTGGATCGGACGCGGAAGCAACAAAAGACCTTGGCCAGCGAGATCACCAGATTTAACCCCTTTAGATTTCTTTGCATGGGGCTTTATCAAATCGCACGTCTATCCGACGAAGATTACGAGTCTTGAAAACTTACGTACACGTATACGAACTGCTGCAGATAACATAACCCCGCAAATGCTCCAGAATGTGTTTAGAAATGCTGCGGAACGATTTGAGCTGTGCAGGATACTGATGGGCGTCACGTCGAATCCTACTCTTAATTATTTAATAAATGTTACCACTTTATCATTTTATGATTGAATTCCATATAATTTCCAAGTGCTTCACAAAAATAGATCCTGACTTTATGTACACCCTGTATGATCGCAAAGTAAGTATCATTCATACACAGACATATCAACTCTCACGGATTTTCCGTGAGTCTCACGGATTTTAAGTCTATCTCACGGCCTCACGGTCTCATTAATAATAATAATAATAATAATGATAATAATAATAATAATAATGATAATAATAATAATAAAATCGGGGGAGAATGTCTCAAACTGCCTTTTGTGGGATACGTTTCCAGTTATCAAAATGAGGCACATTGAGAAATCTCACCGATTTTCATACTTCAAAGGTTGACGTCTCTGCAAATATTGTAGATGAAATTAAATAAACTTTTAAGACGGGTTCACCGAACGAACACATATATAAGGCATCCCCCCGAAACATGTCTCTATTTTTATTAATGCCCGTTATTTTATAATTAGCAGAAGCCCATGGTAAAAATATAATGCTTAAACAATCAACGGAGGCAATTTAATGTTTTTAATAATATTTCCAGGAATGAGCACAAACACAAACAACAAACATTAGCCAATTTCAGCTTTACAGTATATATATAATATATATTATATATATATATATATATATATTATATATTAATATATATATATATATATATATATATATATTATAATTTTTTGTAGGTTTTGATTAATTTTAACCAATTTTTACCTAATAATTTTTTCTTTCGAGGAGCCGTTTCCGTGTTTTAGGGTGGGACAGACAGAGAGCATTAGCCTATTATATATATATATATATATAGAGAGAGAGAGAGAGAGAGAGAGATAAAAATTCAAATTTTTGTCTGAGTGAGAAAATTATAATTTTCCCGTAGGTTTCGATTAATTTTAAACAACTTTTACTTGATAATTTTTTCTCTCCAAAAGGCCGTTTCTGTGTTTTAGGATGGGACAGACGGACGGACAGAGACAGCATTAGCCTATTCCATATATATATATATATATAATATAATATATATATATATAGATGGATGTATATTTTATTAGTGGTGTTTCTTCTTCAAAATGGTAACAAATTGGGGTTTTTATTCCGCATATACTAGGGGCACTCAATATATACTGAGCGGCAGAAAAATCGGCCCACTTGAAATATCGTGAAAAGCAAAAAAGTGGGCAAGCTTCTGTTTATAAAAGTTTTAAAATTTGAAAATTTAGTCTATGAGGACATTAAAAAATCTTCAAACACCTGCTTAATACAATTTATCAAAAAATACTGTACAAAAAATTGTAACTCAAGAAACCAAAGATTTCGCCAAAAACAAAAAATTGAAGAAAAAAACAATAAAACAAAAAAAAAACTTGTGATCCAGGGTTAATAAGAGGTGTTGCCTCCCGTAGCTTGAATGACTGCAGCCATTCGTCGATTCATCCCATGAATGGGATCGGCGATAACATCCTGTGGGATTCCCTCCCTCTTCAGTTAAAGCTTATTGAGCTCCTGTAGAGTGTTAGGGGCTACTAGACGAGCCCTAAGACGCCGTCCCATCGTGTCCCAGAGATGTTCTGTAGGGTTCAGGTCCGGACTTCGGGAAGGCCACTCGATTCGACGAATTCCAGCTTCGTCAAGGAAATCGCTAACAGCTCTTGCCGCATGGGGTCTAGCGTTATTATGTTGTAGAAGGAAGTCTTCGCAAACGAAAGGAGCAAAAGGGACCCCATGCTCCAGCAAGATCTCTTCCAAGTATCTTGCGGACGTCAATGCCCCACCATCAACGCGAGTTTGAAGTGATACCACCCGAGACCATGACTGGGCCTCCTCCAAAAGCAACAAACTCCGTAAAAGTGCAAGGGGCAAATCTTTCTCCTGTTCTTCTCCACACTCTTTCCCATCCTTCGAATGTTCGAAGATTAAATCTTGATTCGTCCGTAAACAATACTCGTCCCCATTGGACCATAGTCCAATTGACATGCTCACGAGCGAAAGCAAGACGAGCATTGCGGTGGTGTGGGAGCAATTCCGGGCTCATTGCTGGACGTCTAGCATGTAAGCCACCCAATTTATGCAATTTAAATCATTAACCAGTCAAGTTATATTTCCCCTTTTGAAATCAGGTATTTTAGTGTTATTTTTAGCATTCTTAGAGTCAAAAAATATCTGGAACCTCATAATTAAATGATCACTATAACCTAAAGTATCTGATACTAATATGTTTGATATTGCATCACCAATATTTGTTAGTAGCAAATTTAGAATAGCATCTGCTCTGGTTGGCTCTTTAAGTAATTGAGTCAGACCATTTTCAAAAATACAGTCAAGGAAACTCTCTTTACTTTCTGGGCCCTGCATTGTTTCCCAGTTTATATGTCAAATGGAGTGTGCGCGCTGAGAGTTTATTTAGTTACAATCATATATGATGATTTTGTCAAGTTCAGTAAAAACTTATTTGCATACATCCATTTATAGACATGATCTAATTGCCTGTTCACTTCATTCATTAGGGAGTTGATATCGGGGTGTGTAGAAGCGAGTGTTGTATCGTCCGCATACTGAATACGGTTTAATGTTGTTGATCGATAAAGATCATTTACATGCAGTAAGAAACGTAAGGGTCCAAGGATAGATCCTTGTGGAACCCCACTTTCCAATACAGCATATTCTGATGAAATGTCAGTGACTTTAACATACTGGTGACGATTAGAGAGATATTGACTTAAACCAATTTAGCATATTTCCCCTTATGCCATATGTGTTTAATTTATCAGTAAGATATCATGTGAGAGCGTATCAAAGGCTTTCGACAGGTCGAGGAAAACTAAGATTGCATATTTTTTATAGTTTAGGTTTTTATAGATATTTTCTAATAGTAGTATCTTCTGTGGCGTGGCCTCCTTTAAACCCAAATTGTGTTTTTGCTAGGGTGTCGTATTTAGCTAAGAATTTGATTAGTTTATTGTATACGATTCTTTCAAATACTTTACTTGAAGTTGGTAATATGAAGATTGGCCGGCAATTGGATAGAGAATCAGAGCTGCCTGATTTGAATATTGGACAAACCCTGGCTCTCTTCAGGTAATCAAGGCATACACATTGTACTATTGACTCATTCATAAGTCTTGTGAGTGCAGTTGCCATATCATCTGATATTAGTTTATGTATTCTTACTGGAATTTTTAAGCTTTTCAATGTGGCTGAGGTTTCGTTTGGCAAAATTGGTTCAAAGAAGAATGTATTTGGTGTGGGTTGTGGCTTGTTGGTAGTGACTGTCTAAATCTGGAATGGCTGCTGCCGTGTTGCTTCCTACTTTTGAAAAGAAAATGTTTAATGAATTAAAGATCACTATAGGAAATTCTGTCCTGTGATAATGAAGATACAAGCTTTGTCTTTTTTGGCGTTAACTAAAACCTTTAAAGTATCTCACAATCCTTTAGGATTAGTTTTGTTCGGTAATTTTCGAACAATAATGGTCCACTTTTGTGGTTTTTATGAGCGAATTTAGTGTTACAATAACTCTTATGCGTTTGTTCATTGATAATATCATTCTTCCATAATTTTTAGAGAATGTTTACGGTTAATGCTTACAATGAGAGCTGGAGTGATCCACTGGTTGTTATAATTATTTTTTGACATGGGTTTCGACTTGATAGGAAAATTAACATTAAATGTATCCATTCGAGTGTTTGAGAATGTTTGAAATTTTTGTTTCTATTTCACAGTTACTTTCAGTTATTCCCGATCAGTCCAAACTTGATACTTCTCTGATAAATTTAAATTTATTATCATAGTTGTAGGGTCTATTGTCAGTTTTATTTTCTCCTGTATTTGTAAATGGCTAATTAACATTGTGTTTGTAGGCAGATGGTCCGTAATATACTGTAGGCAGATGGTCCGTAATATACTGTAGGCAGATGGCCCGTAATATACTTCCCTTGACTGATGTACAGTCAAGGGAAGATCGCATCCAGATTTGGTCTAATAAGGTGGAGTTTTCTATGTTACTATGTAGTCTTGTTGGCTTAGTTATGGTTAAATTAAAGCCATTTACAGCAACAAGTTGTAGAAGAAATTAGCATTATTATTAGAGTTTATTTTAGCAAGATCGATATTTAAATCTTCCAAAATGATGCAGTTATTGTTGATTTGATTAGAAGTTGAAGTCGTATCTATGCTTGCAATAAACATTGGCAAGTTACCATTTGGTGGTCGGTAGATGCCTAATATTGAATAGAAAATGTTATTTATATACACCTCAATTGCTAGAATTTCAGAATGATCATTTATGCCTGTTAATTGTTCAATACATTTACTTTTATGATCAGTGCCTATAAAAATGCTTACTCCGTCGTCTCTTTTATTATTTCTACATACATGGTGGCTCTTGTAGCCAGTATATTAAAAATAATTTATTATTATCATTTAACCGTGTCTCGGTCAATATAATACTCGTAAATTTATATTATAACAATTTTAGATTGACCGTCAACTCATCAAAGTGATTCGGAAGGCTTTTAATATTTAAGTTCAAAATAGATATGTTTTCATTACTGTATCATTCGTTTAAGAAGGTATCTACTGGCACGTAGTTGCTGTTTACTGTATTTTAAGACTCAATGATTTCATTTCATTCACAGATCTAAGAGTACCCAAAGTGTTAATCATAGAGGAAGTTATAAAAACCAATAAACCAAAAATAGAAGTCAGTAATAGTACTTATACTAATCTAGAAAAGAAAAAAGAAAAGAGGTTAAAAATTAAGGGGAAGAATGAATAACAGCGAAATAATACTGAAAATGAGGATAAAGAATGGAAAAATAATAAACAATGAGATATACTCGTATAATAAATCAAGAACTAATACTTTATTATGCAAATAACTCAGTGTTATAACAATATTTAACGGAAATACCTTGAATTACACGGAAGACTCGGTTATTTGTATGTGTTGTCGGAAATTATCGTAGTCGGATTTAGTACAGATAATGACTTTTTGTCCCACCGCACTTTTCCGAACATAGATCTTCCATTCTCTCAGTAACGGGTCTTTATGAGTTTTCCTTTCTTAAGTTTTAGCACTTTGTCATATATTCTTTTCTGGAATCGCGAAGTGATTCATTAATGAATATATCGGGTTTGATTTGTGTGAGAGCACTTCTAATTTCAGACTTCCAATGAAGATCACGAAGTTTAAATTTAATTAGTCTTTTATCACCATCATTGCTGAGTTTTCCCACTCTATGCACCTCGGTAATGATATTTTGAGGGAGGTTCAAGCGAAGTTTATTATCCCTTATCGCTTCTGTGACTACTGTATTAGAATTTTCGTTTTGGCTCCCTTCTGGGATATCGGGTCCCGCAAAGAAAAAGATAACTTCATGGGTTTCTTTTCTTCGCTCACTGTAGATTTTCTCTTTTTCATTCTTCTGATATCCAACATATTTTTCCAATGTGGATATTTTCTGAGTGAGGGTGGTGACTAGAGGTGGAAAAAGTACATCAGTACTCGAGTATTCTTGTACTCGAGTACGGGTTTTTGTTGTACTCGTACTAGTACTCGTACTCGAAGTAATCTTAAATCGCTGTAATCGTACTTGCACTCAAACTAATTTCAAATATGAAGATCTGTTCTAGACTCGCAGTGTACCATGAAAGCAACAGTTTACAACTTTAATTTCAATATGGTTTATATTTTCAGATTTATTTACTATATTTTTATGCAATACTTTACATTTATAATATTAATTATAACTAAGTGACAACTTTTGCAGCGAAAAACCTTAGTGAAGAACATTTCTTGTGTTTTATTACTGAATAGGTATGAATAGGTAGATAAACGCGTACTCGAACACTAAAAAGAATCGTACTCTTGTTTTCGTACTCAAGCACTAAAAAGGTATACTTGTACTCATACTCGCCCACTCAAAATATACTGTACTCGTAATCGTACTCGTACTCGTCCAACTCCAAAATTTGGGTACGCTTTCCACCTCTAGAGATTAATAAATTAGAAGACGAAACAAAGGACTTAAAAATATAGACAACTGACTTAAAACAACAGGTCATCAGTGAGCGTCTTTTGAATCCAACTCCACCATATATATCCAGAAAGAAGGAGAAGGATGTAGCCATGTAAGATAGAAGTTGTTTGTTTGTCACTTTACCTACTTCAGTTGCTTGGCGTCGCTGTTAGCAGAATTGAGTTAACCTTTCCCTTAGAGATGCCCTCCCATCGGTGGGAGGATGGGGGGGGGGGATTACTTGTGCTTGCTGATCCGAGTTAGTACCACTCGCCATTCCTGCTCTTCTGTGTAGTACGTCTGCTGACAGGATGAATGATGAATGAGAAAATATTATGCCACTTATTAAATCTCGTTCTTGCTTTAAATTATGTTACATGAATTTGTAGTTTTTAACTTCTCGTGTTAGCTGTGCCGTGCGTTCGTTTGTTCGTTATCTACCGCTCTGTGCTATTATACTTCCGGCCTGTGAAAAGGAGTGTCAGATGTCACAAGAGAAATTGAAGTAAAATTATGATTAATAATATCATTTTTTGTTTAATACTGTAGGTAAAGTGAACAAAATTGTCACAGTGTGATCTTAGTATATTTACACTTTCGATGGTCTTCTAGAGGACTGTTTCAACAACTTTAATCACTATCAATTTTGATATGGGAAGAAGAAGAGCACAAGAAACGGCATGCAGCACTGGCACTGGCTTTTAGTTATGAGGAAAGTGAGTAAAAAATAGAGAAAATGTGGTGTCCCTGGATTTAGACTTATTAACTTAATAATAATTATTATATTATCTCTCTATCTCTATCTCTCTCTCTCTCTATCTCTCTCTCTCTCTATCTATCTCTCTCTCTCTCTCTCTCTCTCTCTCTCTCTCTCTTCGATATTTTAAAAACAGAAACATTGCTAATTTTAAAAATATATAATACAAAAATATATTTCAGTCTTCTCTCATTCAGAGTTGTTACTATGGAAATCAAGTGACTCAAAGAAAACGGAAAACTTAGTCTAGGCTTCCTGCTGCGTTGCGGCCATTTTGACTTTTGGAGTTGGAGTCTTTCACTTAACTAGGAAGTAGCCATAAAGGCTATATCTTCCGAAGGAGCTCCCGACCGAAACTCGACTTTTGTTATCACTTTCAGATTAAAGCCATTTTTTTTCGTCCAACTGACTCGAGGTCAAGTGAACTCAAGCTGCCGCGTCCTTTTCGTTAAAACAAACTGGAGTTACAAAGAATTACAAAGGTTGAGTCGAGTTTTGCTAAATGCCTACTAGGTAGCCTCCGAGGGTGGCTAAAGAAAACTCGAGTTACTTTTTTATAAACAAACAATTTGTCATCTGCAGAATCGATGGTATTTCAAGAATTAATTGCATTATTTAGGCCCATATATATAAGAAAATACATTTGATTGATATTAGAAGGATATACTAGATTAAATTTACGCATTTATAACCCTTAAGTAAGGAAATGGCATTGCGCCGTTGTAATTTTGGGCCTACATTGGCCTAGATTAGTTTAGTTGTTGGCGAGCTCAAGTCTAGGTTGTAGTGTAGACCTTATTCAATCTTACTGTGGGCTGGATTCATGACAGAAGCCTGAAGTTAGGGCCCTGCTGCCCGGTATTGAGGATCTAGATTAATGGCCAAACTTTTAACCCATGAACTACGAAGTACCCCTAGCCAAGACTGAACCTAACTGAGTTTTATTTACATTTGACGTCACAAGTTACGGTGTTCTTTTCGTCCGCAGATCTGACTTGAAATCAGTTAAAGAATATTACTTCAAGAGAGAATTCGCGACAATAATTTCTACAATTCGTTTGGAACGCTACATTTTAATAGTAAATGCAGGGCATAATGTCTTACCAATACCATACCAGGGGAATACTGATGCGTGTTTCTTGGATCCGAGACTGAAAAAAAACAGCCTTCTTATCCGTCTCTGTGATTGGTCGATTTTCTTCCATTCAAAATAATCATTAATAAATTTCATGTTAAAATTTAACACATTAGAGACGTTTCATTTGTTTTTATCCTTCGACGAGTTAATGCATTGTTTGGTAGGCTGAGAAATAAAGATTATTCCTGGATGGAATGATTTTATTGCCCCCATGAAGAGGAAATCGAAAGACGCCTATGATATGTGGTGCTTTCATGGTAGACCCAGATTAGGACCTGTTTACATGAATATGTGTAGAAGTAGGGGTCAGTATAAGGCGGCCATAAGGCGATGTAAACAGGAAGAAGAGTCTATTCGAGCATCAAAAGCCTGTGAAGCTCGCATAAAAACGATAATAACAAATTTTGGAAATTTGTTAAGAATCAAACGGGTGTAAAAAATGTCCTCCTCCGACAATCGATGGGGTGTGTCGGGGGAGGATGAAATTGCAAAGCTGTGGAAAAACCACTACTCTAACATTCTTAACAGTGTGAGTAGGGATAATCTTAAGATAGATTGCAGCGAAACGACTGTGGGAGGGTCAAGGGAAAATACTTCGATATCATTTTCTGAAGTAAAAAGGTTAATTAAAGGGTTAGACTGGTTCTGCGTCAGGGGTAGATGACTTATTGAATGAGCACTTAAAATATGCAAATGACGTAGTATGTCTGCATGTATCATTGCTCCTACCAGCCATGCTTGCTCATAGCTATATCCCTGCAGAGTTCATGAGGGTGTATACTTGCCCCTGGTCAAAAATAAGTACGGAGACATTCTGTCCAGCAATAATTACAGGTCTATTGCTGTCGCTTCCTGCTTCTCGAAACTACTAGAAAAACTCTTGTTACCCCGAGTAAATGATTTCCTATGGACATCTCCTAATCAGTTTGGTTTTAAAAGGTCCCACTCAACTGACCTGTGTATCTATTACTTAAAGAAACAATATCTAAATACATTGACAGTAATTCAACTATTTATAGCTGTTTCCTAGATATAAGTAAGGCATATGATAGGGTGAACCACAATATTTTATTTGAAAAACTAGAAGACAGGAAGGTTCCCATGTACATATTAAACGTATTAAAATTTTGGTATTCCCTCCCATCTTTCACCGTTAGGTGCGGCAATGTACTATCCGAGTGTTTTGGCTCCTCTTGCGGGGTGAGACAAGGCTCCTTGCTCTTCCCTATGCTGTTTAATGTGTATATTGACGGATTAATTACTTCACTTAATGAGGCAACAGTGGGATGTTGTATAGATAACACAAGGATAAATAACTTAGTTTATGCCGAGGATATGGTGTTAATAAGTCCCTCTGTTAAAGGTCTGGATCTGCTACTAAAAGTCTGCGAAGTGTATTCGCAGAAACATGATATTCTTTTTAATGTTACAAAAACTAAGGTTTGCAATTTCATCCTAAAAGTTGTAATCAGCCAGCTGATATAAGGTTTAAAATGAATGGTGAAGTAATTGAGGAAGTACAAGAGTTTAAGTATTTGGCTCAAACTATTACCAGCTACTTGAGTGATGACTCGGATTAAGAAAACACTCTCGAAGCCTGTGTGCTAAAGCGAATATGACCATAAGGAACTTTGATTTTGTTCAAGTGAAGCTAAAGACACTCTCTTTCGTACTTTCTGCAGTAATATATACGGACAGCAACTCTGGGTGAATTATAAAAAAGGTTCTGGCAGAACCCTAAATTTGCTGTACAACGGGTCTTTTACATAAATTACCCCCGAGATGCTCAGCTTCGCAATTGTTTGCTACCCGCAATGTCCCGAGCTTCCCGGAGGTAACAAGACGTGCTCAACACAGTCTAATGCAAAGAATTAAAAAATCAACCAACCCGATCATCCAAGCTATCCATGATTCCTGCCATTTATCCTCTAAGCCAGTGGTTCCCAAACCAATGGTCGCGACCGAAGTGAGGGTCGGGAAGGTGTTCCTGAGGGTCGCGGGACGGAAATTCTCAACGACAGATTCAATCAAACTATATGAATATAAACACAACGTATCAAAATGATTGGTCATTAACACTGCATGTACCAGCGTTTAGGGTCGCCAGGCCAGGACAATATTGTATTCAGGGTCGCCACCATAAAAGTTTGGGAACCACTGCTCTAAGCTATGGACTTCTTGGTACGAAAACGTCTGTCTGTAGCTCCACTTAATTTCGACATTACAATATTATTTCTAATCAATTGTATATATTTCTATCCTTAGTATGTGAACTGTCATTGTATTAATAATATTTGTCATATGCACTATAGTCTGCCAATAAACCTTTTCTTTTTCATTTTCATATAGACAAAGTTTGTTTTTATGTATGCTTTGCATCTACATTAAAAGAATCACTCACTACCGCAGGTTTACATAATGGACTGAGAAGTCCACTTTAAAATATATATTATTATTAAGAGAGACCTTATAAATGTTTTCAAACAAACCAATTACTGAATCTTTCTTTTACGTGCAACAGAAATCAGATCGACGAAAAAATACATTTTTTCTCGCTTGGAACCAGACACAAATCAAGGTATGTGTGATCAGACTGAAACGGAATCTCTTCGGAAGGAAAAAAGAATCAAACTCACTTTTTTTATCGAAACTGAAATCGGAAAAGAAATCTGAAATGAAGGATATATATATATATATATATATATATATATATATATATATATATATATATATATATATATATATATATGATCATTTTCGAGCCTTTTGCTAGAAAAGGGAATTGCAATTTCAGCTGGAACTAATCCCAGATGAGTCGGAATTACACAACTTGATGTATACATGTAATTCCTTATTGACCGGTAAACATCCAAACGAGATAAGGAGATAGCGTCTTTCATATGTTAAGGTCCGGAAATAGAACAAGCACAAAAAAGAATTTCCCCCCAACACGGCGACAGCCTTCAAGTTGAAATGTTCAAAACGTGACATCTGTGATGCTTACAACGAGAAGGGCACGACTCCCATTTCAAACTCGCGCACAAAACACCGCTATAAAGTGACAACAAAATATTGCTTTTCTACGAAACGCATTTTTTAACCTTTATACATAGCTTGCTTTTATATATATATATATATATATATATATATATAGAAATACTTATTTCACACACACACACACACACACACACATACACACACACATATATATATAATATATATATATATATATATATATATATATATATATATATACGAGGAATGATAAAAAAGTATCGATAATTTTATTGCTACGGACAAATGAATGCAAATAAGAAATAACCGTTTACATATGTGAGTCTTCCTGCCCTCTGGCGTCTGCAGTCTGAAGCAAAATCTGCTACCATGAGTCAATAGTTGGTTGGAGCGCTTAAAAGGAGGGTGTGTTTTTGCAGTACGTATAAATATCTGAAATGGAACAACGCGCGTTCGGAGACGAACGAAATGATTAAAATAGCTTCTGGAAATGATGCTCTCAGTGTAGCTAACGTTTACAAATGGCACAAAAAGTTTAAAAATGGAGAAACATCGCTTGAAGAAAGGAACGCAGTGGTCCCCCTTCCACTTCTCGTACGGATGAAAATGTCCAACAGATTCGATTTCTGGTAAGAGCAAATGTTTCTCCATTTTTAAACTTTTTGTGCCATTTGTAAAGTTAGCTACATTTAGAGCAGTGATGCACAAACCCTGGCCCGCGGGCCAAATGTGGCCCCCACGGGTCTTTTCAGTGGCCCCACGGGTCTTTTCAATTCAATGAAAAAGTGAAAAATCTGAAATATTACCCCTGGTTATAAAAATGCATATTTATAAAAAATAGAATATCTATATATCTGGCCCCTACATATAAAACAGATGGTTGGTTTGGCCCTCACATCAAAAAAGTTTGTGCACCACTGAATTTTAGAGCATCATTTCCAAAAGCTGTTTTAATCATTTCGTTCGTCTTCGAACGCGCGTTGTTCCATTTCAGATATTTATACGTGCAACACACCCTCCTTTTAAGCGCTCCAACCAACTACTGACTCATGGTAGCAGATTTTGCTTCAGACTGCAGACGCCAGAGGGCAGGAAGACTCACATATGTAAATGGTTATTTCTTATTTGAATTCATTTGTCCGTAGCAATAAAATTATCGATACTTTTTGAACACTCCTCGTGTGTGTGTGTGTGTGTGTGTGTATATATATATATATATATATATATATATATAAAATCACAAATCTAAATTTATAATAGCTGTAATCATTATTAACATATTTTCCAAATTGTTAATTATATATACTGCGCCAACAAGTACTACGAAAATTATTTTCATATTTTACGCTATAAGCAAATTCAATTTCATAAATCCTATTTTGAATAATTTAATCTTAACCAAATCCTTCTTTTCCGAAATAATACACTTAATCAATACGAACCGTTGCTCCACAGAAGTTATTCATATAAATCCTCGATTGACATCATCTACTCTTAATGTGTCATACAGTATATACGAGTAAGTTTAATTCAGAATGAAGGGCACCTCCCGATTGCATGTATCGTTTGCGCTTACGGAGACCACGAACGAGATTAAATGTAAATTAATTAATAAAAGCGAGGTTTTTACAGCTGTTGCAACTGGTGAAATATCCATTATGAGAGGGTTTTGGCTGCTGGCTTATTCTGTTGAATGCGGATTACTCCATTTTGGTTCAGGTACAGATCTGCTTTGTTTATATACATATGCAATTTTTTTAATATATTAACATATATATATATATATATATATATATAGAGAGAGAGAGAGAGAGAGAGAGAGAGAGAGCTAATGAATTGTAGAACTAAACCTTCAGTCATTTTCTATTATATCGAAACAGGGCATTTCAGATAGATTTTACTTCCCATCATTTGCAGTAGAACTACAAAGAACATTTAAAGAACACTAAAACCGTACTATGACATTGCAATCCATGAAAGGTACGTTGTAAAAATAATGACCCGTAATACACTGCGTGAAAGTAACTAAAATGATAGAAAATGGCAACGAAGAGAAGATAAAGTTATCACAAACAACATAATCAAGTACAACTAAAAAGCCAACGAGAGGTTATTCACAATGTCTTTACCCAATCTTTGTCAACCTCATTTCAGTTTTTATCTAAGAATGATAAAACCACAGAAGGACTCTCAAAGGAAACAATTCTTATAATGATTTATTTCTATTTCCCTGTCTATAGAATTTCCCATTTTGATTTAGATTTTCTATAGAAACTATACCTCTGGCTCGCAGTTATGTCACAACTCCCTTTACCCTTTTCAATACAGTACATTTGGAATTTCACTTCGAACTTTCCCGCATTCGGACTGCGAATAGAATGAGAATGGCGTCAAGTGGAAAGTAATCAGAATAGATTGTAGATGAATCAAGGCATCTTTTGCATTATGATGAAAGAATGATTGCATGCTAAAATCCTAATGAATTCGATTCGTAATGAATCTGAGGAGACAGCGAATTGTTTTATTTTCCAGATCTGAATAGCAAAGCTCGCTTTAATAGCTATATCTATCTCTATTTATTTATCTATTTATTCATTTTTTTTTATTTTCCAAGAGCTGCAATGCTGATATTTCGAGTGCCTTCTTCGAGCAGAAGAGTTGGCACACTAAACACCTCTGGACGCAAAAGCGTTATTTCCCTGATGTGTTAAAACTCGCCAGGCCGTGTTAACTTTTAAATCTCTTGCAGCTCAGATTGCAATCTGGCGAGATTAATTTTGTGCATCATATATATATATATATATATATATATATGAGAGGAGAGAGAGAGAGAAGAGAGAGAGAGAGAGAGAAACCAGTAGAAATAAAATAAGCCCACGAAAACTAATTTTACTTTCAACAATTACGCATAGAGTGATTCAAAAGTCTCTGCGTAATTGTAAAAAAATTATATTGGAAAAACAAAGGAAACTCGCACGAAATAAAATATATTATTATGCAGATCATTAATGAGAATTATGTTTGCGAAAGGAATAATTTTCCTCTAAATCTTTCCTAACCTTCATTCAGGCCACTTCCACATATAAAACCCATTAATCTCAATGCACTTGAGCTTCCTGAGCACAACATTAGCCACATTGTTTCTGTACAATTTCCTCGAATAACAGCGGTTATGCGTTATGTTCTTCTTCGTATGGTTTATACTGTCGTTCTTGAGCACTCAATGAATGGCGGAGTAATTTATGTTCAATTATGAAGTGCACACGTATAATGGATTTCTTCTGACGAGCAGAATACGCTTCCTCGACCACTTTGAGCTAATCTCGGCTGTTCACTACGAGATTTGCCCATAACCGAACGTTTCTTGAGAACTGTATGTGTGTTGCGTACGGTTCTGACAACAGGAGCAGGGCGGACATTGAAATGACTTCGGAATTTACTTTACACGAGTGTCACTGAGCCTAGAATATCCATTCATATGGTCATCTTGTATCGTGCAAAAGTATTTTCTCGCTATCTTAAACAAAGTCCAGACAATATTTCTTTAGATTTGCTACAAATATGAGAAAGAGTCTTCTTTTTCCGCAATTGGCAGTCAAGGTGCTCTCAGACATGTTTAACAGGAAACTGAAGGAAGAACTTCTGACCTTTTCTGTTTTTACAACTGAGGTAATTTGTGAGGTGTGATAGACTGCACAGTTCTTCGGGCAACACTGAACTAGGGATTTACATGACGGAACAATGGAATATGATGATTCTGAAGGAGAAATAAGTATTTTCTGGATTTCACATGTCATTCAACGAATAACAGGTCGTTTTTCCAGTATCCCATATTGTTGCCAACATCGTTACACTAAACTGCACGCTGCACTATGGGATGTAAGCAGAACGCTTCGTAGGTTGATTTGATTTTCTACACACCCATGCGCGTCCATCTGATGTACACCGATGGAACAGAGACCAGTCTGAAAAAGAACCCACTTGAAAAATTCAGGAGGTCTGTAAATCATTTCCTTGACCCATTCAAATTTACGATTTACACGTTTGCTTTTGTGACCAAAAAGTTTTAACGAGCCACACGTCACGTATCCATGTTTGTGGAGAGGCTGTTCATTCGTCGAACGATGCTTGGTGACAAATTTCAGTATTGGCGATGTCAGGAAGACTTGTAATAGATTAGTGTTCGCCTGACGGACGAGGGTTCTTTTGGTTGGTTCCGCAACAGTTGACAGTCATCCTGGGTCCACAAGAAGCCCAATTTTGTTTAGATGCATTACCTGTCGGACGCTCACAGCTAGATTTC
>JAJOZX010002994.1:400000-432500 GCA_023014485.1 Bathynomus jamesi
ATATTTCAAAAGACTAACCAATGAGATATTCGGCTTCCCAAATATTCGCCTTACATAAAAGGCGAATTCACTATGCAGCTGGCATTTTCGAATTGACAGGGTGTGCCCCGCAACAAGTTTGGTTATTTCTTTTGGCTAACATTTTCGCTCAAAATTATGATCTGAAATGGTAACCATGACACTTTCGAAATGGGCTAATTTTAAAAATATGAAGCACGAATGAATATAAAATGGCATTATAGAAATATTCCATAAGAATGACAAAGTTTCGCTGTTAAAACTCATCTTTAAAACGAATGTTAATATATTTACGAAATAATTTGACGAACATCTTTTTTTAGCTCGGAATAAAAAAAAAAACAAAAAAAAAAACATTGTTTATGATTTTTAAAACAGCGATAAATTTTTTGTAAAATTTTTTAAGCGATGACGCGTTTCAAACACGTTTCTTTGATGTCTATACTTCCTTCGTAAGGTATTTATATCCTTCTATATACAGAGAAAAATATAAAAACATTTCGTTGCTACACTACGATTTCCTCTACGATCGTAGATCCTATAAAACAACAGTTATATTCTTCCGTTTCCTTTACGAAAAATAATTTAAATAGTATCAGCCAGAACAAAAGTCTTGAATGTAAACTAAGTTCAGATTCTTTAAACAAATACGTGAGACAAACAGGAAACAACGAATATATGTGTGTGTGTGTGTGTGTGTGTGGTGTGAAATAAATTGAAATGAGAGAGAGAGAGAGAGAGAGAGAGAGAGAGAGAGAGAGATAGAGGGAAATTTAATCCTACCATCATCAATAACCCTAATCGTACAAACTTAAAAACTTTGATATCATTTTCGGTTTTCATTTATCTGCTCTTATCAAAATATGCAGAGCATTGTATACAACATATATATATAAAACATGTTTTAGTGTTGCAAAATACGTAATATGTAAGCGATTACTCTTACAGGAAAACATCTGTATACGAAAGTGAATCATAAAATGAGATGGAGGAATTCTTAAAGCCTAAATATACACTTTGAGGTTGGCGATAATACTGTAATAAAATCACTCACTAACATTAGGGCAGATTGTGTGCTGCGCATTGATCTCAGATGCAAACTGTAAGAAGTTTTGTTCGTTTGTTGCGTGCAATGAGTTCAATCGTTGATAATTTGTTGTAGATGAGTTTCATGAATTATAATTTAGATCTACATCACTGTTACCATCTCTTTGATTTTGATATTTATAGAAAATTCACAAAAAAATAATGGTTATGAATTTGTAAACAAGCTATAATGAATTTTCAAAGAGAGAGAGAGAGAGAGAGAGAGAGAGAGAGAGAGAGAGAGAGAGAGAGAGAGTGTGTACAGTCTAGGGTTATGACTTTTTAATTTTTGTCATAAATATTGTTTCCTGTATCATCAATCGATGAACTTTTGCTTGAAAACAATAAAAAAGGGCCTAATTCTTCAGAATTAAAAAGAAATGTCACCCCGAAAGCAAATATAGTAAGGTCTATTTTAAGCAATAAGTAAAACAATTAAAACAATAATAGAGTAAATGTATAATACTGTATTTGTATAATTAATATGTATTGTATAGGTATAATGTTGTATAATATAATATATGTTTATGTAATAATTGTGAAAAAACATGCAAATTCTATTTATTTTATTAATTTTTTATTTTTTATTTTGGGGTGAAGTTTTTTCAAATATATCGAAAAGACTGTTATTTTCATTGTCAGGGGGCAAACGTTCATCGATTTATGATACAGGAACATGAGGTTATGAAAATGTCATAACCCTAGACTGTACACATAAGACTTCCTGCTTCTCTAAAGAGAGTAGTTTACCATGGAATTGAACATGTATTTTCAACATATCTACGCTATGCTCAGGGATACGTCGTGGCCACGTCGTAACACTGCTTCTCACTAGATCAGTAAAGTTAAGCGACATTGGGTCTGGATGGTAGTTGGATGGGGGACTTCATCTGCATTCAGATGATGTTGCGGTTGGTGGGTTGGATTCCACGTAAAGCTGTAGATCCCCTCCGCCATACAACCTTAAATGTTGCAAAGGAAGTTAAACAACCCCCAAAAGACACGCACAGACACACACACCTCGATGATAATAGCGAATTTGATTGATGTATCTAGTTTTACAGTAAAACATTTCGATAATTTAGTTGGAAAATGCTTTCTAAAGTTCTTATTTCGTTTAAAACGGTTCCTTTTGCAGATGGTTCTGGTGGTCACCTCTTTTATTCGCCATTGATACACGTACCATTGAATTCCCTCTTCAGTCTTTGCGTTGTCATCGGGATGGTTATTCGATATGCTATGCGGCATTGTTTTCCCTCTGTCGATGGTCACGAAGTGTTTGTTGTCTGTGGGTTTCACGTTCATTGGGAGATTGCTTCGTTGGACTTCAATTGTCTCTGTCTTTAGGCTTTCATTATTGCTCTTTGAAAGTGTTTCTGGCCCTCTAAAAGCCGTAATATTTCTGTTCCAAGCGCGTTCAGCGTACTTTATCCGCACCTTTAATTCTTCCTTTTCCTTCTGCAGTTCATCTACTCTCTCTTTATGCGCTTTCCATTCTTTTTACACTACTTTTATTTTCTGCTTCAGATTGCGAATTTTCTTGACAAGCTTCCTCTTCACTTCCAAGTTCCTTTCCACGCTTTTGTGAGGGATTTTAAATGGTCATAAATTCTAAGAACTTATTTCCTTCAGCAAAATTTCTTCGGACACGTCCCGAGTGAAGGATAGAGTCCCGAGTGATAGGCATAGATGAAAGGAGTTAGGATTTGGTAATGGCACCGTGGGGGCGAAGTCGAGTCATTCGCTTCACATACTACTACTACTACTACTGATACTCCCCTGGTTAGGCACGCGATTCTGGTTATTGGCTCTTCTTCTTTTAAGTATTTTAATTCAGGAATTATAATTGACTAACAGAATTACCGTAATTATAAAACAAACACCATTTTCTTTCAACCAAGTAAGACTTAGATCGTGCCTCAGATAAGAAGATTGGCATCTACACAGTAAAATACAAAATGGTACGTTTATCTTCAACGTCCGTTACGCAACACTAAAAGGAATAACTTTCATCAATTTTGATTTTCCTCTTTATTCCTTTTTATTTTATATTAAATTTCAAACGAATAATTCAGAACATTTCTGACTTTGACCAACGCTTATCAGATATGTCACTGCGAGTAACATGACTTTTAACAAAATCTTACAATTTTCATTAAAATAGTTCATTCTCATAAAACTTCTTTGGCAAAAGCACTCGGATTCGTAAAACAAAAGTCGAAAGGCAAAATAGAAATTTAATTTCCTGACGAACAAAATGATAAATTAATAATTTCAGTTGCAATGCTAAAATTCTTCGAGTCATTTTGAATATAACCGCGTATTTAATGCATAACCAGAGGCGGATTAAGACACTTCGGGGCCTCGGGGCATGAAGAATATGGGGGCCCTTTCTCTAAGCTTTTTATTAACAATACATGTACAATTGTACATGTACAGTAATAGTATATTTACACGAATTATATGTACGGTGCTCAGATTAATTGAGAAACAAACTTAAAAGAACCTTAACATAGTGTATTTTGCCGTTTGCCAAAACCAAACAGGATTAACAAACTTTACTTTAGGGCCTATAAAACCTAAAATAAAACAGGGAATTTGTCAGTGTATTCTGTCTATTTAATCAAAGAAGTTTACGAAATCTCGAATTATATCATCGAAACTCAGTTGATTGGGGGCCCCTCAAGCATGGGAGCATGAGGCTTCAGCCTCAATAGCCTCAGTGATAATCCGCCACTGCGCATAACATATACTAAAATGATTTGTTAAGGTAACACATATTCAAAGGACGTGTAAGTTTGAATTCATTCATTGGTAATGAATGAAGTGCTTTGATTCTCCCCAATCAAATGGTAAAATTAATACAGCTATATAGTTTTATTTGCTTTATAAGGATTGGAGTAAAATTAATTTTAAGTAATTTTCACTTCATACTAAACAATTAGTAAAATCTTACTTTATTTCAGACCTATAAATGAATTGTTTATATCAGCTAATCAAAAGAATTCAAATCATAATAAACGTTTTAATGTTCTTATTTTGGACTCAATGCGGTTAATATTAAGTTAACTTATTTCAGCTAAAAACGATGGTTGAATTTTCACTCATTTAATTATTTATTTCATTTCTTTTGACTAATAGAGAAAATGATACTGTAATTCTAACAACGGTGTTAATATTTAAACCACAACTTATTTCACTTGAGGGAAAAATTACATGTTTGGAATGTGCATAGTTTAAAAAAATTGAATTATCTTCGTTGAAAAGTCAAAACTTATTTTTATTTGATAATAATCTACAGGCTTCCATAAGGTCCTTTAACCCCTTTGTCCTCAGGGGCACTATTAGTAAGGAAAAAGTTCAGGGGTAAAGGGAATTATGAGCCACCTTGTATATTACCTCTTGATTGTTTACTCAACAATTTTCAAGTTTTGTCACACTTCCATTAAGCTTTTGAGTATCTGGGTTATTTTCATCAAATAATCAACAAAAACTTATTTAAAATTCATTTATCTTTCTGTAATAAAATCTTAAAGGAGAAGACGATAAATATCATATTTCTCATATAAAGCCACAAACATCTCTGGATAAACCAATAATAAATATACTTTGTATACTGGATGACGAACATCTTTGGGACTTTTTTTTTCTGTACATATACAGGGTGTACATAAAGTCAGGATCTATTTTGTGAAGCACTTGGAAATTATATGGAATTCAATCATAAAATGATAAAGTGGTAACATTTATTAAATAATTAAGAGTAGGATTCGACGTGACGCCCATCAGTATCCCTGCACAGCTCAAATCGTTCCGCAGCATTTCTAAACACATTCTGGAGCATTTGCGGGTTATGTTATCTGCAGCAGTTCGTATACGGTACGTGTTTTCAAGACTCGTAATCTTCGTCTGATAGACGTGCGATTTGATAAAGCCCCATGCAAAGAAATCTAAAGGGGTTAAATCTGGTGATCTCGCTGGCCAAGGTCTTTTGTTGCTTCCGCGTCCGATCCAGCGATTTGGAAAACGTCCATTTAGATAATCCTGAACAATTTTGGCATAGTGACAAAGGTTCCATCATGTTGATTCTAAGGGATAGGATTCTGTACATAACATGACGTAATCAGAATCTATAAATAGACCTTCAAAATTGTTTAAACTTCAGTCTCTTCTTTACAATTGCTTTGGATTGACGTGTATTATCTGCTGTTGATGATGTATCGTCGTGGTTACTTACGTCAACAATATCGTAGAAGGAAGTTTGTTCGGACTTTTCATCGAAGGAATGTCAGAAGGCGTACTAAGGAGAAGATATTTAAAGCTTCATGAAATTTGTTTATTTGTCTAAAAATACTTTTGGTGTTAATGCCGATGCATATTATACTTTGTCTTTGGATCTTTTAAATAATGAATCTAAATCTACTATTTTAAAATTTAATTATTATCAGGTTACTGGTGTATCATTTGAAAGTATACCACAAATGAATATGTCTGGATATGTTATTAATTATGAAGATACATTAGGTCGTAAGAAAGAGGGTAGGGAAAGGTAGAAAGGGATCCTAATGTTGGGACATCACCAGCACCTTATTTAATTGTTCCACATGCTGTTTTGTTTGAACCTAATCTTGACACAACCCATAGCGCTGAGCAAGTAATGAATCATCGAAGAACTAATGGTTTCACCTTTTAAAGAGTTTAGAATGTATCGTAGACTTAAGCAGGTGTGTCAATTAGGTGAACAAGTCACTGCTCAATTCCCTCATAGTTTAATTAAGATATCTACGAATGATTTAACTAAACCATTAGGTCGTATTTATGTTGGTAAATACACCTGAAGGATCCCAAAAAAATGTGCAATTTAATTATGTTAATAGAATTTTTTTTATGTAAAGTTATTTGGTATTAAACAATAAAGCTTTGTATGAGTCATAATCTATTTATATCCAAATGAAATTTGATACCCTCTGCAACACATCGCGGGCTTAGTATTACCCCGCGATGTGTTCGTTTGTTTTTGGATTAAATTACATGGCTGACGTCATAATGCGTGGATGACTCAGCGTACAAAAATAGATAACCCGTTTAGACACATTATTTACCTCCCTTATCATTGGACCATGTAGCCACTGATTTAGACCATGTAGCCATTAATCTCTCGGCAGCCTCGCAGAGTTAGAGCCTCGCCAGAGTTAGAGAAGAAGCCGGAAAACAGTATCATGTTACGAGTTAGATAATAATTAAATCCGCCCATCAGTATCCTGCACAGCTCAAATCGTTCCGCAGCATTTCTAAACACATTCTGGCCAAGGTCTTTTGTTGCTTCCACGTCCGATCCAGCGATTTGGAAAACGTCCATTTAGATAATCTGAACAATTTTGGCATAGTGACAAGGAGCACCATCATGTTGATAGACGACGGTACTAACAATCCTATCCCCGTCGTCTATCAACATGATGGTGCTCCTTGTCACTATGCCAAAATTGTTCAGGATTATCTAAATGGACGTTTTCCAAATCGCTGGATCGGACGCGGAAGCAACAAAAGACCTTGGCCAGCGAGATCACCAGATTTAACCCCTTTAGATTTCTTTGCATGGGGCTTTATCAAATCGCACGTCTATCAGACGAAGATTACGAGTCTTGAAAACTTACGTACACGTATACGAACTGCTGCAGATAACATAACCCCGCAAATGCTCCAGAATGTGTTTAGAAATGCTGCGGAACGATTTGAGCTGTGCAGGGATACTGATGGGCGTCACGTCGAATCCTACTCTTAATTATTTAATAAATGTTACCACTTTATCATTTTATGATTGAATTCCAAATAATTTCCAAGTGCTTCACAAAAATAGATCCTGACTTTATGTACACCCTGTATGATCGCAAAGTAAGTATCATTCATACACAGACATATCAACTCTCACGGATTTTCCGTGAGTCTCACGGATTTTAAGTCTATCTCACGGCCTCACGGTCTCATTAATAATAATAATAATAATAATAATGATAATAATAATGATAATAATAATAATAAAATCGGGGGAGAATGTCTCAAACTCCCTTATGAGGGATACGTTTCCAGTTATCAAAATGAGGCACATTGAGAAATCTCACCGATTTTCATATTTCAAAGGTTGACGTCTCTGCAAATATTGTAGATGAAGTTAAATAAACTTTTAAGACGGGTTCACCGAACGAACACATATATAAGGCATCCCCCCGAAAACATGTCTCTATTTTTATTAATGCCCGTTATTTATAATTAGCAGAAGCCATGGTAAAAATATAATGCTTAAACAATCAACGGAGGCAATTTAATGTTTTTAATAATATTTCAGGAATGAGCACAACACAAACAACAAACATTAGCCAATTTCAGCTTTACAGTATATATATATATATATATATATATATATATATATTATAATTTTTTGTAGGTTTTGATTAATTTTAACCAATTTTTACCTAATAATTTTTTCTTTCGAGGAGCCGTTCCGTGTTTTAGGGGGACAGACAGAGAGCATTAGCCTATTATATATATATATTATATAATAGAGAGAGAGAGAGAGAGAGAGAGATAAAAATTCAAATTTTGTCTGAGTGAGAAAATTATAATTTTCCCGTAGGTTTCGATTAATTTTAAACAACTTTTACTGATAATTTTTCTCTCCAAAAGGCCGTTTCTGTGTTTTAGGATGGACAGACGGACGGACAGAGACAGCATTAGCCTATTCCATATAATATATATATATATATATATATATATATATATTAGTGATGGGACGATGCATCGCAATCGCAATCGCGATACAATCGCACATTTTTTACAATCGCAATCGCAATTGCAATCGCATTAATGAGTGCGATTGTTGCGATTGTGAACAAAAGATTTAAATCTCTACAAAAGTTGCTATGAAAGCTGCTCTTTCATGCGTACTTAAAGGAAAGTTTAGCTAACAACAATACGGAATAATAAATAAATAATAAATAAGTCAAAAACAGAAATGAAAACGGGTTGCGAATTAGTTGAAAACAGAATAAAAAATTGGTAATAATAACATAAGTACAACCTCTTTATTGCTCTATGTAAAATTGGAATGTTAAAAAATCAAGCTAACCCTATGGTAGGTAACGCGTTTAGGTATATTAAAGCTAAATGAGCGTTATGTGAGGCTAAAGCTAAAACATCGCAATCGCAATCGCAATCGCGCGATTTTCAAATTCTGACAATCGCAATCGCAATCGCAACAGCGATTGTATGAAATATGACAATCGTCCCATCACTAATATATATATATATATATATATATATTATATATATATATATATATATATTATATATATTGACGTATTGAGAGAATCGCTTGGGGTTTTCTTTACCGTCACGAGCTATGGAGATTTCAAATTCGCGTTTGACTTTTTATTACACTTTTAGCTTCACGCCTTAGAGATAGTAGTGTTTCGTAAAAACAGATATCTTTATCGCACTTATATAGCCTATAAGCCCTATCTCTACTCTTTATAATGTCTCCTCTACAAGTAAACCACAAGGGCTTGTTGTTTACTTTCGCACGCTTAATTTTGTACGGTACACATTCCTCATTTATAGTCCTAAATACCGTTACGAACGATTCCCACATTAGTTTTGCGTTGGAGTTCCCCATTACGTTTTCCCAATTGACGTGTGAAAATTTATTTCGAAATTTACTAAAGTCTGCGTGCTGGAAGTTAGGAATTTTAGTCGAGTAGTTGGTTTCGAGTGACTACTGAGAGGACAAAACTCTACCATATTGTATCGCTATTGCTCAACGGTTCTATTACTTGAAGTCAGTAATTAGCTATCATCCGTTAGTTATTACTAAATCTAAAATACTGTCCAACCTCGTAGGTTCCCCAACCTTTTGAATAAGAAAGCTATCTCGAGAAAATTAACTAAACGATTACCTTCCGCGTCTCCTGCATTGTATCGTAATTCACGTTGGCGCAATTAAAGTCACCCATAAGTAAAGCCTGCTCACTACCGATTATTTTCTTTAGTTCACGATATAACGCTTCGTCCGTATCAGCTGTTTGATTGAGGGCCTATATATAACCGCAACAAGAAGTTTGAAATCGTTCAATTTAAGTTCTGCTATAGTCGAATCTATCGGTTCTGGAATTGAGTGCTTTACTTCTATAACGTTCGCAATATTATCTTTGATATACAACATAACACCGCCTCCTCGCCTACCTATTCTGTTTTTAACAAAAAGTCTATAACCTTTAATTTGATACTCCCCTACAAAGTCACGTGTTTCAGTGCTAAGCCACGATTCATTTATCGCAATTAAATCATAGTCTTTACAAGCAATTAAAGAAAAAAATTCGTTTATTTTATTTCGTAGGCTACGAGCATTTAAGGATAGAACCTTCAAATTGTTTGTAATTGCGACACCTTCGCGAGCGCGGGGGAAATTTGTCATAGACATAATACCTTTTGATAATGGTAATATATTGGATAATATTGTCGTTAGTGAAGGGGAAGTAATGCGCTATATTGATAAAATGAAAACGCGTAAATTACCGGGTCCGGATTCCATATATCCCATACAACTAAAGAATTAAAAGATAGCATTGTTGTGCCGCTAACAAAGATTTTTAATGCGTCTATTTCTGAGGGGTGCGTACCAGATAATTTCAAGTTAGCAAACGTAACACCTATCTTTAAGAAAGGCGATAAAGGTGCGGCGGGAAATTATAGGCCATCAGTTTAACGTCTGTTGTAGGTAAGCTTTTGGAATCAATAATTAGGGATCGTATAGTCGAACACTTAGAATACCATAAACTTGTTAGAAATACGCAGCACGGATTTAGGCGAAACAAATCTTGCTTAACTAATCTTTTAGAATTTTTCCAAAGCGTGGTTGACGATTACGATAGACATCGGGCGGTTGATGTAGTGTATTTAGATTTTCAAAAAAGCGTTTGACACCGTGCCGCACAAAAGACTCATTGAAAAACTAAGGCTCATGAATCAGGGGTGTAGTAACAAATTGGCTAGAGAGTGGTTGCGAGGCAGGAAACAGAGGGTGGTCGTTGATGGAGCGGAGTCGTGCTGGGCTAATGTAGCGAGTGGCGTTCCTCAGGGTTCTGTATTGGGCCCCTTGCTTTTTCTTATATATATTAACGATTTAGATGTCGGCCTAGTCAGTACAGTTTCAAAGTTTGCGGATGACACGAAGCTGGGTGGTAGGGCGATTAATGACGAAGATAGAGGTAAAATTCAGGAAGATCTGAATAAAATCGTTGATTGGTCAGTCACATGGCAAATGAGATTTAACGTGATAAGTGCAAAATTTTGCATATAGGTTCGCGTAACGGTAAATTTGCGTATAGTATGTCAGGGAAAGATTTAACAAGCGTAGAGCAGGAAAAAGATTTAGGAGTTATAGTCACTGGTGATTTAAAAGTAGCGAAACAAAGTACAGCAGCGGTCAATAAGGCGAACAAAGTGTTAGGTTTTATAGCTCGAAATTTTGAGTACAAATCGCGCGATATTATAGTTCCACTTTATAAATCATTAGTTAGACCCCATTTGGAGTACGCGGTCCAATTTTGGAATCCGTATATGCGCAAAGATATAGACAAAATCGAAAGAGTTCAAAGACGAGCAACTAAGATGATTCCGTCGCTTAGGTCAAAGTCGTACGAGGATAGGCTTAAGGAGTTAAAATTGACAACACTCGAGACCAGGAGGTTAAGGGGTGATCTAATCCAGGTTTTCAAAATTATGAATGGGTTCGATAACGTAGATAGAGATAGCTTTTTCGAAATATCTCAATATAATAGGACTAGAAATAACGGGTGTAAGTTGACAAGTAGAAGGTTCGAGACAGCAGTTGCGAAAAACTTTTTTACGCATAGAATAGTAAATATCTGGAATAGTTTGCCGGTAGAAGTAATTAGTAGCACGTCTATAAACATGTTTAAAAATCGATTAGACGCATATGTTGATAGAAAGGGTATAGTTTAAGCTAGTAAAATTAAGGCTTTCTGGGGATAGATCCCACAGCTCAACACAAGTGTTGTGGGATATAGGGAGGCAGCGTCTTGGGTTAGGGGAAACTCTCTGTCCTTACACACCCATTTAAAGAAATTCCTCTGCCGAGCGGTGCCCCCCATAGTACTGTGAGGTATTGAAAAACTCATGATCTTCACTTGCCCCACAAACACCTTTAAATGGGAGACCCAAAATGGGTGCACACACATTTCTACATTACTGTACAGTCTTTACAGCCACACCTACTCTTTTTCTCGTAAGTCTATATATTGCAATGTATATGATTGTAAATTTTGACTTGGTCCGCAATCGATATGGACCGTGACTTGATGGATACCGTAATGAAATTGACTGGATTCTTTGGATCTGATATATTTGCATGTCCGTTATAAATAGATATAGAGTGTAACCTTTGTGGATAGTGGTCTATTATGACTTGATCCTCTGGATCCAGAGATTCTATCTTTAGTTTTAAATCGATAATTAATTAGTTTTAAATTGATAATTATTTAGTTTCGTAAAAATTGGTCGTTGCCAATTTACCGGCAGTTTTTACATAAATTTCTTATGTTCTTGTGGTTCGGAACCCACGTAAAATTGTAGGTCCCCTCCGCCACCACGGAGGACATACACAATACACGAACACAGTTAGGTAGACCATCCATGTGTGGATCCTAGGGTCTTTGTTGGTCTGAAACATTATAACATTATAACATTATATATATATATATATATATATATATATATATATATATATATATATGTTATAATGTTTAATGTTATAATGTTTCAGACCAACAAAGACCCTAGGATCCACTCATGGCTGGTCTACCTAACTGTGTTCGTAATCGTGTATTGTGTATGTCCTCCGTGGTGGCGGAGGGGACCTACAATTTTACGTGGGTTCCGAACCACAAGAACATAAGAAATTTATGTAAAAACCGCCGGTAAATTGGCAACGGCCAATTTTTACGAAACTAAATAATTATCAATTTAAAACCAATTAATTATCGATTTAAAACTAAAGATAGAATCTCTGGATCCAGAGGATCAAGTCATAATAGACTACTATCCACAAATGTTACACTCTATATCTATTTATAACGGACATGCAAATATATCAGATCCAAAGAATCTAGTCAATTTCATTACGGTATCCATCAAGTCACGGTCCATATCGATTGCGGACCAAGTCAAAATTTACAATCATATACATTACAATATATACACTTACGAGAAAAAGTGTAGGTGTGGCTGTAAAGACTGTACAGTAATGTAGAAATGTGTGTGCACCCATTTTGGGTCTCCCATTTAAAGGTGTTTGTGGGGCAAGTGAAGATCATGAGTTTTTCAATACCTCACAGTACTATGGAGGGCACCGCTCGGTAGAGGAATCTCTTTAAATGGGGTGTGTAAGGACAGAGAGTATCCCCTAACCCAAGACGCTGCCTCCCTATATCCCACAACACTTGTGTTGAGCTGTGGGATCTATCCCCAGAAAGCCTTAATTTTACTACCTTAAACTATACCCTTTCTATCAACATATGCGTCTAATCGATTTTTAAACATGTTTATAGACGTGCTACTAATTACTTCTACCGGCAAACTATTCCAGCTATTTACTATTCTATGCGTAAAAAAGTTTTTCGCAACTGCTGTCTCGAACCTTCTACTTGTCAACTTACACCCGTTATTTCTAGTCCTATTATATTGAGATATTTCGAAAAAGCTATCTCTATCTACGTTATCGAACCCATTCATAATTTTGAAAACCTGGATTAGATCACCCCTTAACCTCCTAGTCTCGAGTGTTGTCAATTTTAACTCCTTAAGCCTCTCCTCGTACGACTTTGACCTAAGCGACGGAATCATATATATATATATTATATATATATATATATATATAATATATATATATATATATATATATGAATGTATATTTTATTAGTGGTGTTTCTTCTTCAAAATGGTAACAAATTGGGGTTTTTATTCCGCATATACTAGGGGCACTCAATATATACTGAGCGGCAGAAAAATCGGCCCACTTGAAATATCGTGAAAAGCAAAAAAGTGGGCAAGCTTCTGTTTATAAAAGTTTTAAAATTTTAAAATTTAGTCTATGAGGACATTAAAAAATCTTCAAACACCTGCTTAATACAAATTATTATCAAAAAATACTGTACAAAAAATTGTAACTCAAGGAACCAAAGATTTCGCCAAAAACAAAAAATTGAAGAAAAAAACAATAAAACAAAAAAAAAACTTGTGATCCAGGGTTAATAAGAGGTGTTGCCTCCCGTAGCTTGAATGACTGCAGCCATTCGTCGATTCATCCCATGAATGGGATCGGCAATAACATCCTGTGGGATTCCCTCCCTCTTCAGTTAAAGCTTATTGAGCTCCTGTAGAGTGTTAGGGGCTACTAGACGAACCCTAAGACGCCGTCCCATCGTGTCCCAGAGATGTTCTGTAGGGTTCAGGTCCGGACTTCGGGAAGGCCACTCGATTCGACGAATTCCAGCTTCGTCAAGGAAATCACTAACAGCTCGTGCCGCATGGGGTCTAGCGTTATTATGTTGTAGAAGGAAGTCTTCGCAAACGAAAGGAGCAAAAGGGACCCATGCTCCAGCAAGATCTCTTCCAAGTATCTTGCGGACGTCAATGCCCCACCATCAACGCGAGTTTGAAGTGATACCACCCGAGACCATGACTGGGCCTCCTCCAAAAGTAACAAACTCCGTAAAAGTGCAAGGGGCAAATCTTTCTCCTGTTCTTCTCCACACTCTTTCCCATCCTTCGAATGTTCGAAGATTAAATCTTGATTCGTCCGTAAACAATACTCGTCCCCATTGGACCATAGTCCAATTGACATGCTCACGAGCGAAAGCAAGACGAGCATTGCGGTGGTGTGGGAGCAATTCCGGGCTCATTGCTGGACGTCTAGCATGTAAGCCACTTTCCATAAGTCTCCTTTTAACGGTTCGCTCCGATGCACTGACGTCTCGAGACCTTTCCAGCTTTCCAGACGTTTGTGGCAGTCAAGCGACGATCTCGCAAAACACTCAAGACGATGAAACGATCGTCACGGGCAGATGTGTAGCGCGATCTTCCAGATCCTGGTCTTCTGGTGTACTCTCCTGTCTCCACATAACGTTGGTAGACACGTCGAACCGTTGTTCTTGGAATTCCTAGCGTATCGGCGACGTAACGCTGGCTCCAACCATTTTCAACTAGGACGACGACTCTTGCGACGTTCATGACACTCAAATCCATTGTAAATGTTCAATTCTGAAACCTAAAAGAATTAGAAGTCTATCTGTTACTAAACGCAAATGCCTACTCCCACTAGTCGAAGAAAAAAGTGGCTCTAGCAGTCTAAGGGCAAGGGAATGTCAGACTGTCGAATTCTTAAAAGAAGTCGAAAATTCGTTACAGCTAGTGTGTTCGCAGCTGACGTTGTTTTGTCTCGTTATTTGGTTGCCTCATAGACTATATTTTCGAATTTTAAAACTTTTATAAACACAAGCTTGCCCACTTTTTTGCTTTTCGCGATATTCCAAGTGGGCCGATTTTTCTGCCGCTCAGTGTATTTTGCCCCACCCTTTTTTCTTAGCTAAATAATAGGCCATGGGGCTGAAATGTCTTTTGGGCCGTAAGTTTGAACTTTCTGTGCTTCACATAACCGGATTTTTCTAGTTTGAACCTCCCCTCCTTGTATAAAACCGCTTTTAAACGCCCTTGTATAAAACCGATGGTTAACGCAGTTTCGAAAATGGCGTCTGACAGTGATGTGCGTCATAAACAGAGAGCTGTTATCGAGTTCTTAACCGCAGAGAAGGAAACAGGTGGAAATATTCACGAACGTCTACAAAACGTTTACGGAGATGCTGTTGTTGATGAAAGCACAGTTGGACGCTGGTCTAAACGTGTGAGATCATCGGAGAGAGTGGGAGAGCCAGCCGAGTGCCGCAGTGCTTCCGAGTCGTTGGTTCGATACGAGACAGAAGGGGATGACGTCCTTTCACGAATTGTGACTGGGGATGATACTTGGGTACACCACTTTGAACCTGAAATAAAATGCCAATCCATGGAGTGGCATCACGCAGACTCCCCACGCAAGAAAAAGTTCAAAATGGCTCCCTCTGCAGGAAGGGTTATGGCCACCATCTTATGTGACATGAAAGGAGTGATTCTGGTGGATATTATGAAGAAAGGACAAACAGTCAACTCAGCGGCATATATTGCTACCCTACAGAGACTCCAGAGACGTATAAAGCGAGTTCGACCGGAGAGAAAACTGGAAGACGTCCTTCTTTTGCACGATAAAACAAGACCACACAACAGTTTGCAAACAAGAGAGGTCATCACGAAAATGCGCTTGACTGTGTTACCCCAGCCTCCATACAGCCTGGATCTTGCACCGTCAGACTTCCATTTGTTTGGGACAATGAAGGATGCTATTCGTGGAAGAAAGTTTCAGAGTGACGATGAGGTTGTTGAGGAGGTTAAGAGATGGCTCCAGCGGAACCCAGCGGACTTTTACCAGCAAAGAATAAAAGCCCTTGTTTGGAGGTGGAGGAAAGTCGTAGAAAAGGATGGAGACTATGTGGAAAAATAAAAACTTGTAAAAAAGGTATGTAACTACTTGTATACACAATTTCTGGAACTTACAAGGAAACTTGGAAAGAAAAAAAAAAAGGTGGGGCAAATATATTGAGTGGCCCTCGTATTTATACATTTCTAATCTTTCATTACTTAATAACTAATAAATATTGTATATTAGAACCGTTCTTTCACCATTTCATACTTAAAGCAATAACTTTTCCTTACTTCTACGAAATTAGGAAAAGACGATACCTCTACCAACAGACCTAGTTGGGCCTAGTTAGGCCAAATGCAGGATATTTTTTTATGGAATTGTCTATATGGTAATTTCAGTAAAACAAAAAGAAAAACAATATTTTAGCCTATACCGAACCAGCGGCCATGGCTCAGTGGGTAAAATTTAGTCGGGGGTTCAACTCCCAATTGTGCTGGTAATAATATTAATAATAATAATAATAATAATAATAATAAAGGAGTTAGTTCAATGGGCCACATTATTAGTCTTGTCACATTCGTCTCCTCACTGAGTATTATTTTTATTATTATTGTCGTGATTTATAAAAAAAAAACATTCTTTATTTCTACTCTTCGCTTTCTTTTCAGCATTTTCCTCCGCTTTTCTATTATCACTCGTTTTCTCTGTGTCTTTATACGGGCAGACGGGTAGCTCGTTTGAGCCGGTGAGCGCCATTTAACTTTTGAACAAAGCAAAGAGGCCGGGGATAATTACACACTATTATTTACTATTTACCGACTTTTCATTTATGCCGAAACAATTTAGACAAACTGGGTAAAGCGAGGGTGGAATTATCGTTAACATTTAACCGCGGAGAGAGACATAATTAATTATTTTAAATAAACAATAACGTATTAAATATGAAAAACACCTAATCGGGGCAAACCCGCTCGAAGACTGAATTACAAAAATTAGGCATTTTACTCAGCCTCAAGCTTGGGCACATCTCAGATGTTGCCAATTTGTATTTTTATATTTTTTCAAACAAAACATTATCAATTTTTATTTACATACAAACCATAATTAAATTTCTTATTTAACATTATTTTTCTTTAAATTTCTTACTAAACATTATTTTCTTTTTTATTAAACAAAACATTATCAAATTCTTATAAACAAACCATTAATTTATTATTAAACATTATCTTCTTTAAAAAAAAAAAAATACACGACACTATGATTATTAATCTTCTTCTTCTTCTTCTTCTTCTTATTATTATTATTATTATTATTATTATTATGGCTTTACCGTAAAAAAGTAGTTATATATATAATATATATATATATATATATAATGTTATAATGTTTCAGACTAACAAAGACCCTAGGCTGGTCTATCTAACTGCGTTCGTAATTGTGTATTGTGCATGTCCTCCGTGGTGGCGGAGAGGACGCACAATTTTACGTGGGTTCCGAACCACAAAGCCTTAATTTTACTACCTTAAACCATACCCAATCTATCAACATATGCGTCTAATCGATTTTTAAACATGTTTATAGACGTGCTACTAATTACTTCTACCGGCAAACTATTCCAGCTATTTACTATTCTATGCGTAAAAAAGTTTTTGCCAACTGTTGTCTCGAACCTTCTACTTGTCACACCCGTTATTTCTAGTTCTATTATATTGAGATATTTCGAAAAAGCGCTCTCTATTTACGTTATCGAACCCATTCATAATTTTGAAAACCTGGATTAGATCACCCCTTAGCCTCCTAGTCTCTAGTGTAGTCAAATTTAATTCCTTAAGCCTATCCTTGTACGACTTCGACCTAAGCGACGGAATCATCTTAGTTGCTCGTCTTTGAACTCTTTCGATTTTGTCTATATGTTTTCGCATATGCGGATTCCAAAATTGGATCGCGTACTCCAAATGGGGTCTAACTAATGATTTATAAAGAGGAACTATAATATCGCGCGATTGTACTCAAAATTCCGAGCTATAAAACCTAGCACTTTGTTTGCTTTATTGACCGCTGCTGTACTTTGTTTCGCTACTTTTAAATCACCAGTAACTATAAATCCTAAATCTTTTTCCTGCTCTACGCTTGCTAACTCCTTCCCTGACATACTATACGCAAAATTACCGTTACGCGAACCTATATGTAAAATTTTGTACTTATCGACGTTAACTCTCATTTGCCATGTGACTAGAGTCTAGTGCTTGCATAATACCGAAAATTTTCAATACCGGTATTTGGAGGCAATTATGCTAATCCCGGTATTGATACCGGTATTATGAAAAAAAAAAATTATTTTGATTTATTATGGTGCCACCCTACCAACCCTCCCACAAGTCTGAGGGACTTGCAGTACTCACCATATTTACTATAAATTAATGACCCAACTCCAAATAGATGGCATTCTATTCGAAAAAGTTTATACAGTAAATTACTAAATTGTAATAAAAATATTATTTGAATTTTTTTTTAGCATATTATTATACAACTACTGGGGTAGATAGAAATTATTAGTATCTAAATATTTATTTCTTCGTTTGATTTTGAAAGTATGCTTTGAGGAAACAAAGAGCATCTAGGGATTGTTCAGATAGACTTGATCTCAGTTTCGTCAGAAATAGGCCTGCAGCTGAAAAGGCTATTTCTGATTCTGCACTTGTAGGTTTAATTGAAAGCAGTGCCTTGTACAGCTTCTCTAAATTCTCACTTCTCTGTAAAGTAACTTCCAAGCTTTTAAATTCATTAGGAACATCAAAATCAATGGAATTTTTTTTAGATGGCACTTTTCCTAGTTTGTCCATTTCTTGCATGTATTCACTCAGTAATGAATCTGCTTCCACTTCAGTCTTATCGGAGGACTAAATTGCCTAAATTTTACAATAGCAATTTTTGTCAATACCGAAAACCTATAATATCGGTATCGGTATTATTTGTACTTCTTCAATACCGGTATTAATACCGGTATTTCAATACCGGTTTTAACCCCTAGACTAGACCAATCAACGATTTTATGCAGATCTTCCTGGATTTTACCTCTATCTTCGTCATTAATCGACCTACCACCCAACTTCGTGTCATCCGCAAACTTTGAAACTTTACTGACTAGGCCGGCATCTACTGTAAATCGTTAATATATATATATATATAAAAAAAGCAAGGGGCCCAGTACAGAATCCTGAGGAACGCCGCTCGCTACATTAGCCCAACACGACTCCGCTCCATCATCGACCACCCTTTTGTTTCGCCTAAAACCGTGCAGCGTATTTCTAACCAAGTTATGCAATTCTAAGTGTTCGACTATACGATCCCTAATTATTGATTCCAGTAGCTTACCTACAACAGACGTTAAACTGATTGGCCTATAATTTCCTGCCGCACCTTTATCGCCTTTCTTAAAGATAGGTGTTACATTTGCTAACTTGAAATTATCTGGTACGCACCCCTCAAAAATAGACGCATTAAAAATCTTTGTAAGCGGCACAAGAATGCCTTCTTTTAATTCTTTTAGTTATATGGGATATATTGAATCCGGCACCGGTGATTTACGCATTTTTATTGTATCAATATAGCGCATTACCTTCCTTTCACTAACCACAATATTATCCAAAATATTACCATTATCAAAAGGTATTGTCTATGACCGTAGGGATATTCGTTACATCTTCTATAGTAAAAACTGACGTAAAAAATTCGTTTAGCAAGGTAGCCACAAAGAAAACGGAAAAGCGATTCCAGGGCATTTCGTGTATTCAACAGTACACCTCGTCAGGAAATGAAGTGAAAGGCAAGAAGCCATTCCCTGACGAGGTGTACTGCTCAATACACGAAAGAGATTCAAATCGCTTTTCCCTTTTCCTTGTGAGTTTGCATCACATTTATTTCACGTGTTGGTTGTCTTTAACCGTAAAATTCATCCCACATACATATCTCTACATATATATATATATATATATATATATATATATATATATAGAGAGAGAGAGAGAGAGAGAGAGAGAGAGAGAGAGAGAGTTTATGTAAACCTTCATTAAAACTTGGTTATAGAATTCCCTGTGAAATTATTATATTTATTGAAGGAAATTTCATTAAACTTCTGAAATTACTTTTAAGTAAATCCAAAACTATCATAGTTATTTTCATCGGTTTCAAGATAACCTTAATTGTTAATGTATTGTAACTACTGTTGTTGTGATTCTCTTTGTAATAATGGTTAGTTGGTTGGTTGGAAAAGGTGAAGATATTGCCGCGTTAAAGAAATTATGAACATCAGACGCGTCATTGTTCTCCTACCCATTTCTCAGAGATATACAGTGTTAAGTTTATTTTATCCAATAGTGAGGTGTCACGTTAAGATGCTCCACTACACCCATTCTGAAATCAATGGAACATTTTTTTTAACATGAGGGTGCATATGATTCGCAATTGATGCACAAATGTTCCACGCTCGGATCATTTTTGTGAGAAACATTTGTTCTGGATAATTGCTCACTCGAAAGTGATCCACAAATTTTCTTAAGTTTCCACACGCAATTTTTTGGTATAACCTCTATTACCCTTGACTCCTAATGGTAAAAGTTTGAATTGCCTTTCGTAAAACAAAATAATGAAGATGCTTATAAAATGTATCAAAAGAATTTTTAACTGTGCATTACATGGTATGTATTTTTTAATGCTTTGGGGACATTCAAAAACCACGTGGACCTTAAAGGGGGGGAGTGGGTTCATTATTTGACCACCAAGGGCTACATGGGGGAGAGGGGGTCTTGACGTTTAACCACGTGGCCAATACTAAACATTAAAATATCCTGTTTATAATATTATCATATTATATATATATATATATGTAATGCGCCTCGGTGGTGTAGTGGTTAGTGTCGCTGACTAAGAATCCATCGGCCCCGGGTTCGAGACCCCGACGGCAGCCGGCGCGCAGCAAAACCCAGCTGTTCATCCTTCCACACAATAAAGAAAGTGGTTGGTAGATAAATGGGTACCCTAAGTGGCCTACTGGTTAAGACGCTGGGCTGCTGATGGGGCGTGGTTCGGATCTTTTCCGTTTCATTTACTGTTTCCGATTTTGTTGAAAATAAGAACTTTAGTGTAGATTTTTACGCTGATTTCAAACATGTAAATCTTTTTTAGGAGAAATAAGCGGTTCAAAAGTTATGTTTGTTATTGTAATTTTGTATTAGGTCAAAAACTATAACAATACAACTGAAAACTAATACAAGAGTTATTGTATTCTTTAGTAATATTGGCTTATGTCACTAAGTATTTGTGTGAATGATTTCGACCGTTATTTTTCTGTCCGGTCAAGTTAATTGAATGCCCGGTTAGGTCAACTAAATACCCGGTTAGGTTAGCTGAAAATATCAGAACTTAACCTAACCAATCGTCAAGGGCAAACAGTTGACCTAACCGGGTATTCAATTAACCTAACCTGGCATTATATCCCATACAAAATTACAATAACAAACATAACTTTTGAACCGCTCATTTCTCCAAAATAAGACTTGCATATTTTAAATTAGCGTAAAACTCTACATTAAATATCTTATTTTCAAGAAAATCGGAAACAGTACATGAAACGGAAAGAACCCGTGGTTCGGATTCCACGTTAAACTGTAGGTCTAAGGTGGAGTGAAAAGCTTGACCTTCGTCAGAATGAACAATTCGGGCGGAAGTTAACCAAAGGTTAAGGTTTTATATATATATTTCGTAAACTCCAGAAAATTCCAGAAGACTCGAATCTTTATAAATACAAATTCGCTGTACCTTTTTTTCGGAAAATTCTAGAAGATTCGAATCTTTAACGTTGATGAAACACAAATTCGCCATACTTTTAATTTGAGTGACATCAGAAGACCACGTGGTTTTGGAGGGGGGGGGGTTTAAGTCATTGGCCACAAATGACCACAAGCGGGGGTGGGACGGGTTTGAAAACCACCCGAAAAAGGACCACGTGGTTTTTGAATGACCCCTTTTCTGGAATATTTTCTTACTGTGAATCAAAGTATCTTAGACCGTTTCTTGAAATCCGCTCCGTCTACGCATGCGCACGAGCAATTTACAAGGATAGGTGTACGGAAAACTGAAAGATGATTACGGACTATATTATAATTACTTATTTAATAGTGGCAGTAATATGATTTTTCCTTTCCGTAAAAGAAAAATCTGTTTTGATTCTTGTTTTCAGTTAAAATATATATCAGAACGCCTAGGAATCTGCTGTGCCTGTGCATACGGGCTGGTCTTGTTTATGTCATTTCAAAATTTTCAATTAATTTGGAGAAGTGGGCAGACAGTTCCTTTATATAAATTAATTTACAGCAGGCTCATTACGGCCTACATTATAACTATTTGCCTAATTTTAAAAAGCATGTTTTAAATAAAACAGCCATGCGTGGCTGACTACGAGGGCAGGAGGAGATCGGGAACCAATTCCCTCCTGACAAATCCCGCAAATGAGGCGGGATGCTGCAGAGGAATCGACCACAGGTCGATCCTGAACTGTCGTTCGAAACCATCATAAGATATCATCATAAAATAAGGTATGGAGTTGAATAAATTAAGTATAAAATGATAACTACATAATTAGGCTTCGTTATGTACGTACGAATCTTATTTGGAATATTCGTACTTTAGTACGTTTGAAAATATATGATTTAATAAAGCAAGTTTCTGTTATGAAATATACAGTATATACAGTATATATTTTTTCCAGAAAATATATTTCTCGTTCTGTTAATAAAATTTCGAAATTTAATTTTTATTTCGTTTACTTCGTATCATTGTACGCTCAATCTCTAAACATAAATAAATCAGAAGTCAAAACATGTTTGGCTTCAAACTTGCTTGAAAGCTGCGAACAAACAACGTGTTTTGAAACGACTTTTAATTTAAAAATTGTTTTTACAGGCGTTTCGTTCGGAAATGTTTTCATTCATAGTTTATAATTATATATATATATATATATATATATATATATATATATATATATAATAGTAAACCCTCGTCCAACGCGTGTTTGTCCAGCGCGAATTTGCTTATACACGGAAAAATAAATGCGAAACAATTATTTGCCGAAAGCGGAAAATTTGATTATATTCGGTCCGCCAAACACGCTCTAATGCAGTAGTACTGTACAACTGCCAATGCGCGCTCTAGCGTTTTCTCCTACACTCTCCAACACTCCTGCATCTCCCTCCCTCTCGCGTCACCCCTCGCATCACCCTTTGTCTCAGTCCCGCTATCGCGTTAAGTTCAGTGAAGTTGTGTTGGATTGTTTTTTCGTATTTTGCCATTGTTTTGCTATTACCCTTAGACCAGCAGTATGGCCCAAAACGTAAAGCATCCGCAAGTGAATAGTGAAGAGAAGAAAAGTCGTAAGGTTATGACATTAGCCGAAAAAATAAAGATTCTAGATAAGTTGCGTGGTGGTATGAGCATAACATCACTTGGCCGCAAGTATCACGTGAATGAGTCGACCATACTCACCATCCTGAAAGAGTGAAGAAAAGATGCGTGCTATTTTCATTTAATAATATTTTTATTTGCATATGTAAATATCATTATGTTTATGATTTTATTGTGTTCTTATTTCATATACAATATAGGTAGGGAAATTCATTTGTGTGTAAATAAAAAATCTACATATCTAAGTATTAATGGGATCCTTTACGCGGCCGCGTATTAAGTTTGTCCAACGCGGATTACCTAACGCGCCGTTCTCGAGGAACCTAACCCGGCATTGGACGAGGGTTTACTGATATATATTATATATATATATATATATATTATTAATATATTTATATATATAGTCTATCTATATATAACCGTGTGTGTGTGTATATATATGTGTGTGTGTTGTGTGTGTGTGTGTGTGTGTGTGCGTGTATATACAACTGTACGGGTGGCCCAAAAGTCAGCACCCTGTGACTATGCATTTTGAATATATATATATATATATATATAATATATATATATATATATATATATATAGCCTTTGGTTAGCTTCCGCCCGAATTGTTCATTCTGACGAAGGTCAAGCTTTTCACTCACCTTAGACCTACAGTTTAACTTGGAATCTGAACCACGCCCCATCAGCAGCCCATTTATCTACCAACCACTTTCTTTATTGTGTAGAAGGATGAACAGCTGGATTTTGCTGCGCGCCGGCTGCCGTCGGGTCTCGAACCCGGGGCCGATGGATTCGTAGTCAGCGACGCTAACCACTACACCACCGAGGCGCATATATATATATATATATATATATATTATATATTACATGAAGGATGGGCCATAGGCGAATGCTCGCAAAACGCCCCTCTGCCCACTCATAGAAGAAGAGCAAAATCAAGGTTCAGGATTTTTCGAGATGCCTGGGGAAGATGGACTGAGAAGATTGTCCCAGGTTCACCGGTTGAAAAGATGAAAGATTGAAATACCGATTAATCCTTGCGTTAGAAAGTTGGACAGAAAAGGAATGAGAATATGTCCGAAAGTCTGGTGCTGCGTCCTCTCCTGAAGGAAGAACCATGCAATTAGAGAGTTCAGAAGAGCAGTGTCCGTTATAACAGCGATATTAAAGAGAGAGTGAAGCAACATTGCGGCAGAGAGAGATTGAAGACAATCAGTAAAAAACTGAAAATTGATATACAGTATATGCATTAAAACTGTATAGTCCCAGGGTGCCTGACTTTTGGGCCACCCTGTGGTCAAGGCATTCATATCGGATTGATGAAACCAGAGTGTAGAGTTGTCACGCAAATAAACCCAAAGCCAGAAACCACACGGGTTAAATCAGGTGATCTGGCTGACCACTCGATGGGACCTCGTCCCTCAAGCCATCTTCCTTCAAGGTTCTATCCAGAATCTCATGGGCAGCTGGAGAGTATTGTGACGGCGCTCCATTATATTGATAAAGCCAATTCCTGCCAACCCTATATATTATATACAGAAAAGTATACCAAAGTTAAAACGAAACTGAAAGCAAAAATTTAAAAACTAAAACCTAAACAAAAATATACACATAAAAATCTTTAAAAGGATAAGAGCTAAACATTAAAAGCCCTATTCAGGCAATAGGCACTTCGGAGTTCGCTCTTTTTTCTTTCAGGTGGCAGAAACCAAGTAAGAAAGAGGCTTTAAGAGGGGGAAAGTAAGAGATAGCAGAAGAAATTGTTAAAATATTATACCTCAGGCAGGCAGAACTTGCTCGAAGGGATTTTAAAAATCTATCCTGTTTGGAGAGGTGGTTGATGAAGGAATCAATGTGAAATCGACCTTTGTTTCAATGAAATTATTGATATTTTCAGTTGAAATCTATTCATTAATTTTTTTTTTATTTGTGATAGAAATTCTGAGGCATAGTTGGTAGACTTTAGCGGAGATATTATAGTTGTGTAGAATTCGATGTTGAGTATCCATGGTTATATAAATCATATCTTTAAAATCGTTCGTTTCGCCACTGAAGCGTTTGTCACAGTCTTTGCATGCGATTTTCTAAATACCTCTATTATTATAGTATGTGGACTGAAATAGTTAATTTGTAATAAATTTTTTGTACCGCATGAATTTGTTATTACCCTTGTTATATTTTCTGGTCTTTAGGTACTCTACATTCAGTAGGCAATACGATGGTGTTCTTTGGATTTTGGTCGGTGTTTTTATTTTCATAGAATCTCTTCCTGGACGCACTGTTTACTTTGTTTATAAAATCTGACTGGACAGCTGAGTTTGAGTGAGTATTTTTTCTATGAACTGTAAACTCAGTGGTATTTAGTGGTCATTTCGAGATGAGAACATCTACAGTATATGAAGAATATCTTATTATCTCTTTCAAGTTCTATTGTAAACTTTGTTGAGGGTAAGATATTATTTAATTGATTAAGAATATTTTAGAGTTTTGTCTTCAACATACCATTCACATACCATTCAACATACCATCACAAAACTCTTCACGTCTGTCCGGATCGTCTTCATTGAGCTGTTGCATTAGGCGCGGCTATATGCAAATATATAGTAACGAACTATGAAACCATACACACACAAACTAAAATTCAATAATCTCGGTAAAGGAACTTTTGGGCCACCTGGTATGTATATATATATTATCCCGCACGACCAATCCCGTTCCAGTGTTTCTAGTTGTACCCTCCATTTGTTGGCAAACTACTGGTCTCCCCATTAAGTACAATTCATCTAAGTGCTATTTTAACCATTTTCAGTGCACAGTACCATCTTCAACCCCAGTACCTCCCGAAAATGTAGTTCTAATGCTGCCAATTATACCTACATATTCCTGTTTTTTAAACAAAATTCAAATTTATTTTGTTCAAAAAGTGTGGGTGATGGAAACATTTCGCATCCATATTCGTGTTCTGCGCGCAAAAATCTATCAGAATCACTCTATTTGACTTGAAGAACAGAAAAAAAGTTCTAATTATTTGTCCAGTGAATGACATAAGCACGAAAATTAGTATAAATCAGACTGTTCATCAGATTGTGTTTACAAGGAACTTCTTGTGGTGGGTCAGTATGTTGACCTTCTAATGTATCTTATTTGACAATTATGCTGCGATCTGCTCATACCTTGAATGGGTGGTGGTGGTGGTATGGGTGGAGTGTAAAGTTGTGAAGCTTTTCCCACATACCTTTAATCTGTTGACATGTGTATCTCGTACAGTGAGTACATATATATATATATATATATATATATATATATATATATATATATATATATATATATATATATATATATATATCTATATATATATATATATATACAGTTTTTTCAACTCGAAGTAGGTCAAAAGGTAGCTCGTGTCGTGCACAGAAAATATATATTTTCAGCTTTAAATCATTTGGTTAAAATATTTTGCATTTTTTTGCAATACTTAACGGTGAGTGAGTATCAAAACGCTTCATTTACGAGGTCATGCATTCTGGCAGGTACGTCTGTCTGTCTGTCAAGTCCAAACTGAATGGGGTCAGTTAAGAAGACGGGAAAATTTTGGGTTTCGCGCTTATCACGTTCGTATTAAACGGAATGAGTGAAATTCGTTGTCGTTCGTATTGAGCTTTAATTTAAGTTTTTAATTAAGTGTTAATTTAAGTTCGCTTCTTTACATAAGATTCTTATTCATATTTTCAAACTACCATCAGTTATGTAGAAACTACTTCATCTCTCTCTAAATAAATGAGGATGTAAATGTCACCTGGAGCTCATACAGGGATCAATTTAGAATATTACAGAACACTTTTATACCCACTAAAATAGTTTCATTGTCAACAAAGTCGCCGAAATGGTTTAACAACGAAATTAGCAGTGCTATTACGGGAAGAAATAGAGCCTACAAACTACTTAAGTCGCATTTCAACCAGACTAATTCAGAAAACTATATAAATCTACGTAGAAGGGTTAAGTCCTTAATTAGATCAGCCAAACGTGAAGAAGAAGCTAGAGTTGCCTCACTCTGTAAAGTTAACTCTAAAGAATTTTTTGCCCATGTTAATAGCAGAAAGCCAATTAAAAATTCTGTAGGCCCCCTTAAAGACAGAAATGGCGTACTGAAATTCGTGATAAAGATATAGCTAATATGTTAAACGAGTTCTTCATTACAGTCTTCACGGAGGAAGACACAATAGAAGTGCCAAGTCCTCGGATTACATATACGGTGACCAGCCCGTAGAGACCATAAGTTTTACGAGAAATGAGGTACAGCAATTAATTGATAAGATGAACAAATACAAATCACCTGGCCCTGACTTATTTCTTCCAAGGGTATTAAAGAGGTTAGCCACAATGTTGTTGACGACTTAGCAACCATATTCAAACATCAATCGAGTTAGGGAAAGTTCCAACCTACTGGAAGTTAGCAAATGTAACACCAATCTTTAAAAAGGGTGATAAGGAAAATCCTTGTAATTACCGCCCTATCAGTTTAACACCAGTTGTCGGCAGACTGTTGGAATCCATCATTACAAAACGTATTGTGTATCACCTTGAATCTAACAATCTAATTTTTTATTCTCAACATGGATTTAGGCGACATAGATCCTGTCTGACAAACCTGTTAGAGTTTTTCCATAATATGCATAAACTGTGCGATGCAAGTAGGGCAATAGACAAAGCTGGGCACAAACCGTTAATCCGTTAATCGTTAATTAACGAAGTTAACTTTTTCGTTGACGATTTAACTTTTAAGTTAACTTTGAAAATCATTATCGGACTAATTAACTTCCGTTACATTTAACTTCCGTTAACTCAAGTCCGTTAACCCAAAAATTCATAAATAAACGTTTAAAAGTTTCTATTATTTTCAGTGCTGAGCAGGTGCGCAATTAATCCGCCACTGTTAATAGTGATGAACGAATTTCCATTTCCGCAGTGCAAAATCAGGCGATATATTTGTTTCCCGTCGCCACAATTTGTGTCTTACCAAATATGGTAGTTATTTATGGCATTGGTTTGAGCAAACATGTCGACTGTAAAATCAGGCGGAAAGATTTGCCATTTGAGTTGAATGTTTCAACTTCTTTCAAGAAATATCACGAGCATTTTAAGGCACTTTCAATAATATATATGTAACAATTACAACAAATAACTACATTCGTTTCATTTGCAGTCTGTCTCTTGCGCAACATGTTTGTGCTAGTGAATATTTAAAATAATCGTTGTCAAGTAAGTCATGTATATTTATAATATGTCTGTGAGTACCTTATTAGTAGTCTCCTTGATACATTTCAAGAACCATAAACTGATCAGGTAAGATTTCAATTCTCATGTCACTTTGTTCTCTATGGGCAAGGACATCCTGAGGGCCGAGAGATCATCCCTGTCTGATGAAAAACTTTGATATGCTAATTTTCATGAAGGGCAACATGCATCTCAGGACAAAATGGAGAACGAGAAGAAGAGGGAAAATTAAATTATATATATATTGTGTTTTTCATTTTTTTTATAATAAAAGTTAACGTTAACGGTTTATCGGTAACTTCCGTTACATGTTTAACGAATTAACGGATTAACGGTTAACGAAGTTAACTTTTTGGTTAACGGATTAGCGGTTAACGAAGTTAACTTTTTGGTTAACGGTGCCCACCACTGGCAATAGATATAATGTATCTCGACTTTCAAAAAGCCTTTGACAAAGTCCATCACGCGAGATTGATGGCTAAAGTCAAAGGACTAGGAATCACCGGGCTCGTTTCCAACTGGATTGAGGATTGGTTAAAAGATAGAAAGCAGAGAGTTGTAATAAATGGAGTGGTTTCGGAGTGGGCGCCCGTCACCAGTGGTGTCCCACAGGGTTCTGTTCTGGGCCCTTTACTTTTTATCATCTATATTAACGATAAAGACGTCGGCTTCTAAGTACAATCTCCAAATTTGCAGACGATTCGAAATTAGGAAGTAGTGTAGGTACTGACGAGGGCGTAAGAACGCTTCAGAACGATCTTGACAGGTTGGGCGAATGGTCTGCTACTTGGCAGATGCCATTCAACTTGGACAAATGTAAGGTATGCACATAGGTTATAAAAACCCGAAGACCGATTACTCTCTCTTGGGAAGGAACTTGACTGAGACCGATCTAGAGAAAGACTTAGGAGTCTATATCAGCAACGATCTGAAACCGTCGAAGCACTGTGCAGAAGTCGAAAAGAGGGCCTTAAAAATATTAGGTTATATTAAAATACAGTTCCAGTTTCGGAACAAGGAGACTGTAATGTCTCTTTATAATTCACTAGTCAGACCTCAACTGGAATACTGTGCGCAGTTTTAGTCTCCATCCCTTAGGAAGGACATAGAAAGGTTAGAAAAAGTACAAGCAAGGGCTACAAAATTGATCCCTTCAATGAGAATGCAAAGCTGCGAACGGAGATTGGAGCGCCTAAATCTGTTTAGCTTAGAGACGAGGAGGTTGCGAGGTCAGCTTATTCAAGTCTTCAAGATGCTCAATGGAATAGACAGGGTAGATTACAGAAACTTATTCTCACTTAATGCCAATCCGACAAGAAATAATGGGTTTAAACTGGAACTAAAGACATTTAGGACCTCTGTCTGCGAGAATTTATTTTCCTATAAAATAGTTAATATCTGGAACCAACTTCCCTCAGAGGTTGTTTCCAGTCAAAGTGTAAATGTGTTTAAAAATAGGCTAGACAAAGTACTGAATACTCTCATAGTTTAAGACTAAAACATAACATAACTCTGCAGGAGTTCGCTTGCACGGTGTCTCTGTGAGCATGCTAAATATAGAGCTATTTATATATTCTCCACTTTCCTGTAAAATTTCCTTGACTACTTTTCCAGGGTCAAGGTATTTTCTTCAACCTTTTTCCGTACCTGCCTCTGGCAGGGAGGGAGCCTTCTACTTTTCTATCCAGTTTTCTACTACTGCTAGGTTAGTTGAAGGAAAAAAAACTTTTTTAATAACAGGAACCTCCCAGAGTGGACCGGAAGGTCTTTGAGGCTTCCTCTTGTCCTTGTAACTCCTTGTAACTCTCTCTCTCTCTCTCTCTCTCTCTCTCTCTCTCTCTCTCTCTCTCTCTCTCTGGGTGTCTCCTCCCCCCCAAAAAATGTCCGTTTTTATTTACCCGTTATTTTATAATGGATGTATATTTTATTTGGGGTTTCTTCTTCAGAAAGGTAACAGATTGGGGTTTGCAGCTGGGACAAAAAAATCAGAGCGTTGAGCGTTGATCGGTTTCATGTGACAAATTTTGTGATGCAGATGCAGAGGAACTTTTGCCAAAATTATGGATGCAGAGAATTGTTAGAAAATTTCAAACGAAAGGAAATGTAAGCGATCAACATTAAGATAATAATGGTTGGCGATGATCCACAAGAACTGCGCACATGTAAATATAGTTCATGAATTTTTGCGCGCAGTCCGCAGAAATCAATTCGACATTTCTCCCATAAATGAAATAACTGCATTACCCCAAATTCACAGTGGTTTCAGTAGGATGCAGCACCTCTACACACTGCTTGTGAAACGCGAAACCTTCTGAAGAGGAATTTTTCCGAGCGACTAATCTCCCTTCATGAGACAATGGAATGGCCCCCATATTCACCTCATTTCACACCCTGACTTTTTTTTTGTGGAGTTTACATAAAAGATAGAATCTATTCTACCAAGCCTACGACCCTTGAAGACGTAAAGACCAAAGGTTTCAGGTAATCAACAACATCCCACCTGAGCTATTTCCAAAAATTGGCAAACATTTGTGTAAGGTTGAACACTGTGTTTGAAAAAATAGCGATTAAACTGAACATGTTTAATTAAGGTTAATAAATTCCTATGTTTTAGGTACCTATTGCGTTTGTCTTTTTGTCTAAATCCCTTTATTTTAGCTTAAAACATTTATTTAGAAATAGCAACATTTTTTGGGGGGACACCTATATACAGTGTTTATATATATATATATATATATATATATATATATGATAAATAAAACCACGAAGGAAAGGAAACACAGAATGGTGCTCAAGCGCTTTCGTCTAATGACATCCTCAGGAACACTGAAGTAAATAGAGTTTAAGACTATATATAGGTCACACACAAAAATATATATATATATATATATATATATATATATATATATACTGTGTATATATATATATATATATATATAATAACTATAAAAATAAAAAATTGTGGGAGGAGCATACAAATTTGTAAGGAAACTACCAATTTTAGCACTTTGCCCTTCTTGTCTAAATCTGTTCTGAACGAATTCAACACAAGATCTAATTGATTGTTTACAACCAATTTTATAGATAATGCATGAATGATATATAGGTCACAAAAAATTTAAAAAAATAAATAAATAAATTGAAAAATAAAAATTGTAAGAGGAGCATACAATTTATAAGGGAAAACTACCTAAGTTTTAGCACTCTGCCCTTCTTGTCTAAATCCGTTCTGAACGAATTCAAAACAACAGGATCAAGTTGAAAAAGACCTTGGCTCATGTTAAAGTTATTTGTAAGTTGGATAATAGCAGACTCAGAATATTTCTATTAACAATGTTGCTAGAGTGAAACAAAACTGAAGCATTATTCCAATCAATACAGTGGGATAACTCTGACAAATGGACAAAAAGGGCACTGGACGACTGTCCCGTTCTAACGGAATATTGATACTGTTTTACACGCGTGTGCAAATCCTTTTCCGTCTGACCAATGTAAAAGGAATCACATTGCTTACAACCAATTTTAGAGATAATACCTGAATTATTGGTAGGGCTATTTTTTACTATGATATTTTTCACAATATTGTTATATGAAAATGCTAAATTAATATCCAAAAGTTTAAGTACATTAGCAATGCCTAAAAAGCCCGGGAAAAACGGAAGTACTAAAATATTCTTTGACAAAGTGCGAGTGTTATTATTCACACGATAGAAGGTTCGTTTTGCCTTGTTAAGACAAGATTCCATAAACGCAGGTGGGTAGCACAGATCACTTCCAATATCGTTGATTTTTTCCAATTCGGCATCGATGTATTCCGGACTGGCGATCCTAAGAGCGGGGAGAAACATTGAAGAAAATATGGCCTTAATGGGGATCATGTCCAGAGTAAAAGTGTACGTAGGATAAATTTTTTGTTTTTTCTGATAGATACTAACCTTAAAACTTGGGCTTTCCCTGTGCACACGCACATCCAAAAACGGGATTCTTGTTCCACTTCTAAAGTAAATTTAATGGAGGGGACTTGATCATTTAACTGAAGGAGGAAGTCATCCAGGTCACGATTCATGGGC
>JAJOZX010002994.1:437500-462500 GCA_023014485.1 Bathynomus jamesi
CCCATTATATCAGGGCTATTACAAGATTCATAAATTTTTTGGGTGACATATTCAAGTCCTTGATCGGTTTTTGTTTGAAAATTCACTCATTTTATATCCTTTTCCAAATGGCAATTTTTTTTACAACAGCAAGACTTTTCTCACTTTTTGAAATATTTTTAACAAGGCATTTTCACCTGAAACAAGCCCTATTGAATATACATAACCCTATTAAGCGAATACACATAGCCCTATTGAATGAATACGGACCTCAAGTTGATAGCGACATTTTCGACACTACATTTTGTCGTTGGTCATAAGAAAATAATTACACCTCTCATCACTTTAAATGCTGAAAGCTGGAATTCAGCACCCCAATTCCGATTGAGTGACCCTATAAGTTTACTCAATTTCATCGGAATCGCCAGCCTACATTGACAGCCCATAAAAAATTACAGTTTTTTTTTTTTTTTATCGATTAGCCTGGTTATTTCTCAGCCAATTTCGAGTATCAATTCTTTTAATTTTTTTCAACGTTTCAGTGTTTCTTCCATAGACTTTTTCGGCCATTGTACGTATTGCTCATGTTTGGGGCGTCCGTTGGAGTTCCGTTAGGTTTATATAGTGTGTACAGTCGGATACAACAGTCGAGATACACTTGGCCGAAAAGTAGATGCAACCCCAGTGTACTCCGACTTTTGTAACCGTTTGTACATACTGTATAAACATAACTATGCCCCAACAGACGCCCCAGACATGGAGCAATAGATCTTTCGTACGATACATATCTATCTTTTAATGAAACTTAACTATAAATGTAAAATATGATGAATGGTTGCCATAAAATGTCTGAAATAACTGTATTTAACATAGGCTGACCATATTTCCTTGAGACAAAAACGGGACATTGGGATGGCAAAAAAGGGACGGGGGTTATGAATATTCTGTATTCATGAAAAAGTAAGTACATAAACATATTGAGCTTACAATTATTCTTCAGTGACAGAACCCATACAGAACCCATAAAAAAACGGTACTGTCCCGTTCAAAACGGTACGTATGGTCAGCCTAATTTAACAGTTAAATATTAAAATTATGTTTAGCTTCCTAAGATATCTGTATTTATAATATATGATGATTCTTTTGCAAACGTTTGTAAGGTCATAACACTATCGAGTGTCTTTCGATAACAGATTTAAATCCTAATTTTGTTGACGTACGATCAGATAAAAATCTTTATCAGAGGCAAAAACAAAGTTTGTGTGTATATACGGTATATACTGTATATTGTGTATGTGTGTATACATTGTGTGTGTGTGTGTGTGTGTGTGTGTATATTTATTTATACCCTGTGTGTACGTGTATTTAAACAGTGTGTATGTGTATTTACACACTGTGTGTATGTGTAATATTACTAATATATAACTTAATTTATGTCTCAAGTTTCTCTTTCCAGTTTAAGAAAGGTTTTGTATCTTTAAAAATAGAAAATAAATCATTTTGGCAGGAAAACTTCGAGAGGAAAAATGGGAGACGTCATGGCCACGTCGCCCTACCTCTTTCCGTTAGATCAGCGAGGTTAAGCGGCGTCAATTCTGTTCAGTAGCCCGTCCTCCGCGTTCAGATGATGCAGCGACCCGTGGTTCAGATCGCACATAAAGATGTCAGTCTCCTCCGTTACATGACCTTTGCCGTTACGAAGGAATGTAAACCTCAAACGTTATTTTATTAGAGGAAAGACATATATATATATATATATTATATATATATATATATATATATAATGAACCACTCTTCATGAAAGACTCAAATTTTTATTTAACACCAATACAGTTCTGGCTCATCGCGAGCCCTTGTCAAGTGGTAATGACCGCATAAACAGAGAACATGTAAAGAATGTCTTGATAAAGTATACGTGGGAAAATCAGGAAGGGAACTCAGTAAAAGAGTTCATGAACATAAGAAAAGATGTTAGGGTGGGAATGAAACAAGTGCTGTATTCTGTCATGTCAGAGACTATAACCATGTAATAGATGTCAATAATTGCAACTTTGTTTTCAAATTTAATAATTATTTTAAGCGTAGAATTGTTGAATGTTGTCTTATAGGCTCTATACAAAATTTTAATCTATCCGATGGTCAATTCTCTTTTAACAAAACTATATGTAATAAAATTAAGAATTTTGTAACACTACCCTCCAAATATGCCCAGGCAACACAAGTACATTCATCAGGTCAAAGCTGGGTCGGAAGGGTCACTTAACTATCCCCTCGTAAGAGGATAGGAAGATTTAGTTAGCTAATCCCTGATAATTAACTTCTAGGTGTATATAAACCCTGTTCTCTGTATATGCGGTCATTACCAATTGACAAGGGCTCGCGATGAGCCGAAACTGTATTAGTGTTAAAGAAATAAAAATTTGAGTCTCCTGAAGACTGATTTCCTTCTACATATATATATATATATATATATATATATATATATATAGAGAGAGAGAGAGAGAGAGAGAGAGAGAGAGAGAGAGAGACCACACCAAATTATTAGGATCAGTATATAATGTTTATTTTAGCCCAATTTACTGTCAAATAAGCTTTGATCAGTTTTAATTAGTTAAGATCAGCACACCATTTGAGCAACTGTAAAACTAAGAAGAGTCAATTTTCTTCATTCATTCATTATCAAAGTTATCGAAATAATGTTGTAATGTTAACATGCAGTGATGTCGTAATCTTAAAAGTGTAGTGATGTAATCTCAACATGTAATGATATTGTGATGTAATCTTAACAGTGTAGTGATGTAGTAATCTTAACATGTAATGATGTTGTGATGTCGTAATCTTAGAAGAGTAGTGATGTAGTAATCTTAACAACCTCATGGGTGGCAGTTAGCTTGATTTGACACTATTTTTTATTAAATTAACACAACAGTTTTAGAATGCATTAAAAATGTATTTCCTTTTCGTTCCTGGAATTGTAAATGAGTTTAATGAAAAACATAAATATAAGTGGAATTTATTTCGCAAATTCATGAAGTTCGTTTATATTAATAAGTGTTATTTCATTAATATAAAAACTTAATATTTCATAATCAGAAAGGTATATAAACCTTATTATATATATATATATATATATATATATATATATATATATATATATATAATAAGCAAACAACCACAGGGAAAAAGGAAAAAAGAAACACGAAATCCGAGCGCTTTCGTGATATATTCACATCTTCAAGGACAAGAAAGAAATAAAGACAAGAAGAAATAAAGAAATAAAGACAAGAAAGAAAAGGCCTATTTCTTTCTTGTCCTTGAAGATGTGAATATATCACGAAAGCGCTCGGATTTCGTGTTTCTTTTTCCTTTTTCCCTGTGGTTGTTTGCTTATTAATAAGATCACGTGTTATTCTGTGATTATTTTACTGCATATATATATATATATATATATATATATATATGAGTATGTAATGATGGGGTTGTTTAATATTCGCAACATTTAAAGTTATATGAGGGAGGGGACCTACAGCTTTATGTTGAATTCGAGCCACTGGTAGCTGCATAATCTGGAAGCGGCGGACGGTCCCCCATCCAGCTACTATTCAGATCTAGTGTATCTTAACTTCGTTGACCAACGGGAAGAGGTGTTACGATACTGGCTGCGACGTAGCCCTATATATATACAAGAAAGACCTTGGAATCGCTTTTCACTTTCCCCTGTGGGTGTGTAACATTTATGAATTTCACGCTCAGTTAATGTTGAAACTACAGACCTTGAAGCCGTTTACATACGTCACTTCTTTTACATAAACTACGAAAAGGACATTGAATTAAGAAGCCATAGTAACCATGTACCACTCAAGCACTAAAAGGGAATATTGGAGAGGTATGTACCAACATTTCTGCTAGAACGTCGTACCAATGTTCATAAAGTTGACTCATTCAAGAAAACCAACACACGTAAACCGCTTCAGGGCTTGCAATTTAGTTGCATATGGATGGGCTCACTTCCTTAAAGGTAATGTTAATTTGTTTTAGAATGTAAGAAATATTAACATCTATTTTAATTCTTTTATTTGAAACAGTTCAAAGCATATTTTGTATTAAACGCATCAAAAATTTTATTTACATCAAAATACGCGAGTGATAATTATACTAAACACAGAACTACTTTTCATTTTTCACTTGCTTTGTCTGGCATTCCCAAAACTTTATTCTCAAAACCAAAATGCTTTATTTAGCATAGTTCCGCTTCACAAAGCAAAAATCTTAGCTTTTAACCTTTACACAATTTAAGAGTTGAAAATATTGTATGCATATAGCTATGGTACAAACTCCGGAACATGAAAGGTTAAAAATGTGTGTGTGTGTGTATATATATATTATGTGTATATATACTTTTACCCAGTTGCATAAGCGCCCACGCGCGTATGCAAATGGGTACAAATGAGTAGTTTATGATCACTCAAAGATGTTGTGATATCCAGTGTACTTCAAACTTCATATATAAAAAGAAAAAAAGTTGGGATCTTTTTCTTTATAACACCCCCAATTTCTTCTTTCCCGGTTAGGTCAACTGTACAGCCTTGACAATTGGTTAGGTTATGTCGTAATATTTTCGTTACGAATATTTTAACGAAATACTAACGAATATTTTGACGAAAATATCACGACAACCTAACCAATTGTCAAGGGTGTACAGTTGACCTAACCGGAAAGGAAGAAATTAGGGGTGCTATAAAGGAAAAGATCCAAATGTTGTTTACTATCCCCCCAAAACAGGTTAAGTTAGGTTACATTTAATTCAGTTAGTTTAGGTTGGACGCCTTTTACCAGATATAGGCCTCAAGAGAAAACGCCCACTTAGTCGTTAATCATATTACAAACACTGAGAATCAAGTAAGGTAAGTTAATGGAATGAAATGGGTTCCTCGCACACGCAGAGATGAGGGAAAATATAGCTTTTTAATTCATTAAAGGTAATTCAATAATTAAATCTTAATTTCAATTTTATCAATGTTCCCTCTAAAATAAAGCCATAAAAGATCGTTATCACTAGGCCTTTCTTTCAAGGAAGATCAAATATGTGGCGGTGGGACCTTTTGATAGACAAAACTTTTGACCGACGGAGACAATTTTCGAATTGTCGAGAAATTGCTTTCGAATGAAAAATTTCTCGACAAAAACATCTGGACCTGTACTTACAAAGACAATGAAATATATTTTTCAGTGTTTGTAATTATAATATTCCCAGCATTTTTAATCCGATTGGCATTCCTTGAAAGAAAGGTCTAGTGGCAATCTTCTATGGCCCTCTTTTTGAGGGAACATTAATAAAATTAAAATTTATTTATTGAATTGCCTTTAATGAATTAAAAAACTATAATTGCTCTCGTCTTTTCATATGTGAGGCACCCATTTCATTCCATTAACTTACCTTACTTGATTCTTAGTGTTTGTATTCCGACGGCGGTGGAACATTTTGAAAAACAAAACTCTTGACCGACGGACCAACTTCTCAAATTGTCGAGAAATTGTACTCGAATGAAAATTTTCTCGACAAAAACATGATAATATTTTTCGATTCGAACTATTATATTTTTCACGACAAAACCAAAACCAGGAAATTTTTATTTTTTTCAAAATGTAAAATATTGTTCCCGACAACGAAACAAAACTAGAATAGATCTAACCAAACCAATATCAACTACCTAACCAAGCATGAACGAGAATTAAGTACACCTAACCAGGGCAAAAGTATTATTATTACTATTATTATTATTATTATTATTATTATATATATATATATATACAGTGGCTTCTAAAATTACTTGGACCACCTACATGTTTGACGTGGAATGAGATTTAGAAAAGGTTTTCAAAAGATTAAGATAAACTGTTTATGGGTATTTGCCTTTTTGCGATATGTGTAGACACACGTAGTCTCAGCGGAATGATTGTTTGCAAGAATTGCTATCTTGTCTGGGATTTATCAAAAACAGAAAAATCTGGGGGTGGTCCAAGTAATTTGTGAAGCCACTATGTGTGTGTGTATATATGTATGTATGTATGTATGTGATGCAAATCCACAAGGAAAAAAATTATTCCAAGGTCTTTCACGTATTCAGAAGTACACCTCGTCAGGGAAGGCCTTGGAATCATTTTTCTTTTTCCTTGTGGGTTTGCATCATTCATTTATTTCACGTGTTTAATTGTGAAATTCATCATATATATATTATATATATAATATATATATATATATATATATATATATATATATATATATATATATATATGATACACACAGACTGTGCATGGAACAAGGAACTCTTCTGGGATAATTAAATCCACTATAGTCCGAATAAGTAATGGTAAATGACAAATACCATAGTTTTTCTTTTTCATGATGCAAGCCCGACGTGGGCAACGGGGCTAGGTTGCTTTAAACCCTAGATCCATGTCCCAAAGCTGGATCCTGTCTGCTTTGCAGATAGCTGGTGAGGGAAGCTATATTTATGGGACCTCTTTGCGAGAGACCCGTTGTCCACGTCGGGCTTGCATCATGAAAAGAAAAACTATGGTATTTGTCATTTACCATTACTTATTCGGACTATAGTGGATTTAATTATCCCAGAAGAGTTCCTTGTTCCATGCACAGTCTGTGTGTATCATAAAAACTCAGGGAACTATTCTGTTCATTCCATAATATATATATATATATATATATATATTATAATATCTATATATATATATATATATATATATTATATATATATATATTGTACGTAAAATTTTGATGGACGGAACAAATTCTTGAAATAAAATTTGAACTACCAACCAAATAATTAAATCATATGCCAGCGCTTACAGACACTACTATTAAAATTTGCGAGACAGAACAAAATCCAATAAAATATTTCTCTACACCATTTCCAGAGATTCTAGTCTAGTATTATTTCTATCGTTTAAAATGTAATTCGCCCAAATGTGTTGAAGGCTTCGAAAACTGGAATTTGAATTTCAAAACTGGATGGTACAAGTGACATGAGGTGTGAAAGGTTTCGATAAGAGTCATAAGACGCCATTTGTTTAATTAATTTTTAAATAGGCGTCTTTTCAAAGATTAAAATGTAGTCGTCTTGCTTTAGTCGGAATAAAATACTAAAGTAATTTGTACGTATTAATGGGTAAACATGAATTATATTTTAAGGTCAATTTGCATACTCAAAAACCGGTGACGTGAGCTATACACTGCGCATTCGTTTACTTTTTAAAATGCTTTATCCAATTTAATTTGTTTTCACATTTTGTATTCCTGTTTTGTTTATCACGTCGTCCTTCCAACCAAAATTCCCCTTGAATGTTTATAAAGAAGCAAATTCAGGTCGACTTTTGATGCGTAAAAACAAAATCCCAACATATGCAAATATACTCGGCGCAGCGTGATGTTTTTTGTCGCGCAGATGTCGAATTCCTTGCCCCAAGAACTTTGTTTTTCAGTATATAACTATGGACATTACAATTTACAGTATAAACTCTTTATTCTTATTGCGTTTAATAATTCGATCCCAGTCTTCAATTCAAGTGTGAACTCTCAAATAAATATACGGCTTTGGTATAGGTTCGTAAGTATTTTTATCCCCAAAACTACAGTTCCTATGACTCCTGACTTTTCGGACACACACACACACACACACACACACACACACACACACACACACAACATATATATATATATATATATATATATATATATATATATATATATATATATATATATATATTTGAGTTATCTTTGAACCGCACATATATTCAGTTGTACGTTTCTAATAGGATCAAATTTGGTACCGAACATATTCCGAACATAATTACTGTTGAATTTTTAAGTATAAAAGTATATGGAACGACATGTTATTTATTTTTGGGTGTACTATTTTAACTTTAATGAAAAATAAATGCCTCTGACACGTAAAAATCCTTATTGTCTTTCCTTAGTAAAAATCTAATGCTTCATATTTTTCTTTACAAATAGTTTTAAATAAAAATACGAATATCACCGGATGACCAACTTAAAAATTATATTTTAATACGAACAAAATGATAGCGAACGTTATCAAGTATTACGTAATATAAAATAATATTTCAGTTGCAGGCAGGAAAAGGTGCGGTGAACACACACACACACACACACACACAAATCCCTTTACATTACTTTCGGAGCAAGTGTAGTTTACGTCCCCTTGTCGCAAAAGGGGACACAAACTACACTAGGATCTTTAGGAGACATTTTTTAAATGAATCCAGCAAATAATTAGGTATACGTGGACAAAGTTGGGGAACGCAAACTACACTAGGATAATGTACGGGAACGTAAACTACACTACGGTAATGTAGGGGAACGTAAACTATACTAGGCACAACTACACTTGCTCCTTACTTTCTTTTAAGGCACAAAATGAAATATAGCTAGGAATTAACACAAGCCAGCAAATTCATCAACGATACAAATACATTTTTCCAATATACAAAAAGATCCTTTAAGAGTGAGAAGTGGTTTAAAAAACGAGTGACCATCTTGAAACCATTTGTTCTAAAGTCAGTAAGACTGAGATATCAGTATACGTTAACGAATGTGTAAAGAATGGTTTTAATTAAGAGCAGTGGAATACAAATGCTTTGATGAGGCAGTGTTTTGTAGAAGAGCTGAAGAAGAATACAAGGATGTGTGCTTAAACCAACAATGAATCATGGAGGTGGGTCCAGTCGGGCTTGGAGCTCTATCTCGGCAAATGGTACAAGCAGGTACTGTTCGTTTTAGAAGACGACTAATAAGGAGCTGGGTTCATTTCCCAACATAGCAACGCTCCTAAGTGTACTTGCTACGCAAAGGGAAAGTGGGATGCTGAACATTACGGAGTAGCCTCCACAATCCCGCTCTCAACACTATTGAATCAGTATGGGATCATTTGAATAAAAAAAAAAGAGGGCAGACAACATCTCCGAACGAACTTTGGAATATATTTATTGGTGCTTACAATAATATTTCAGAAAACATTTTACGAAATTACAAGGTCTTTCACGACGACTTAAAGCTGTTTTGAAAGAAAATGTAGGTCGTACGATATAGTAAATAACATGACCACAGTTCGATAATTTGTTTCATTATTGTATAGGAAATATGTTTTCTTTGAAAGTGTTCTCTGTCCTATTATATATATATATATATTTTTTTTTTAAGTTCGGGAAGAACCGATTCGCCTCTATTTAAAAGGGCATATCTCGGCGGAAAAACAAAGAAAAAGTGAGAGGAAAGACAGAGGAAAAAGAAAGGGTGGAGGGGGACAGTCGAAGTGGAAAAAGACCAAGGATGACAAGGACTGCAAGGTCGAGCCCCATCATCCTTGGGTGCTAGGGCCGGGAGGGCGCACGTGAAACCTCCTGGAACAAGCACGTACAAACGAGCACAAAGAGCACTCAAGAGCACGAGCTTAGAACCCCCTTGCGGGGGTATATATATATAATATATATATGTGTGTGTGTGTGTGTGTGTGTGTGTGTGTGTGTGCATATATGTTATAATGTGTGTGTGTGTGTGTGTGTGTGCATATATATATATATATGTGTGTGTGTGTGTGTGTGTGTGTGTGTGTAAAATGAACAATGAATAATTCCCATATAAGCATTATATAATCCTTATATTCTTTGTCTTCATACAGTACTTATGTTTGCATGGTTTTTATGTTCGAATGTTCATTTTTACATGAGGAACCAAAGTCGCCTGATGCGAGTTTGGATAGAATTTCGATTTTTACTTCCTATTTTTGCAGTGTCACAACCATGCTACCTACCATTTCTATGGTTGAGTCGTATCCATGTTTGTGTCATTGGAGGTTCGTTGTGAGAAGCGAATGTCCCTTAATTTCTTCCCTCAAAGTACAAACAAGACAATCGACGGTTTAGATCGTTTAACATTTCCATCAAAATGTTACCCATATCTCCATTTTCCATTTATTATAGACTTTATGATAATTAATTACACTGGTCAACACTCATTTTATTGCCAATCATATTAGAGTGATTTTGGGGTAACTTTGTGGTGCTGATTCCGAATATGACATCGGTTTTGCTAGATTGGCTCTAATTTATGAGATAATTGGTACCCCATTGAACACGTAAAAATGCAACAAATTTAATGTTCAGGCGGAGCCTACTTACAAATCGCATTGAAATTGTCTCAAATCATACAAAAGTAAACACATGAAATACATAATGGCATTTTATTCGGTCTCACCATCTAGAATGTTCCGGTAGTTTCGCATATGCACGCGTTATGGTTACGTTTCCTATTAATTGAGGGTATTCATTATCACAAGAACTAGAGCCAAATCGGAAAACTACTTTCATTTTGGAATTCAGCAACCCCAAAATACCCTAAATTCGTACGAATTTCCTTGGCAACGAAAAAAAAAAGGTTTTTTTGTTGACCTGTGTTATTGTTGTCTTGCATCTAACCCTCATCCCTAAATTTTATTAGATTATGCATACATATTGCATGTGGCATGATTTGAATCCTTGTTTGTACTTCTTTATTCATTACTGTATTTCTCTAATTCATCTTTTCTAAATTCTCCCAATAATGACTTATACTGTACGTATGAAGTAAATAACTATGACGTCATAAAGTAACTTAATTCTCTTCACATTTTCCATACCGTGAATACTGAATCACGTATTTAGTATGTGGATATCTTTCATATTCAATGTATGGTAAATTCTTTAACATAATAATAAAAACTTTACACTCTATACGTCATTATTTATATGTTGTTCATTCGTACATCCATAACTTATCTTGACTGTTATCTTTTATTACTTGTATTAATTATTCATTCATCGACCTACCTATTGTCTACCTATTGTCAGCCTATTGTGCGACTACGAATATGTGTACAATACTTTGTGCATTCGTACATGTCCCCTGATGATCATGATTACGTACATAGTTACGTACATGTAAATACGTCCACATGTATTCTTTTTACCTTTTCTTTTAATTATTTCACTTCTCGCAAGGTATTCATAAATGCTTATGCAAGTGGTCAAATTCCGCTAACCAGAGCAAAAGCGAGCGTTTCTGAGATAAAAATCTCCTCTCGCTTGCCTCTAATATATAAAACATTATTATGTTATATATATATATATATATATATATATATATATATATATATATATATATATATATATATATATATATACCGTATGTGCCCATGTACTTTGTGTTATATTCCTAACATCTTAATTGTCTATAAATATGAAACACTGTAAAAACAAAACAAAGCTATAGTTAACTGTTTAAATGTAATCAACTGTAATATTTTAATATAATGTAATTGACGTACTTTAATGAAACTATAATTAACTGTAATAATTTAATATGATGTAATTAATGTACTTTAATGAAACTGTATTTGACGATAATAAGTGAATGTGAATTAATTGGTAATTATAATCATAGTTGTAATAAACCAAAATTACAATGTACTTAATAATGTACTTAGACTGTACTCAATGTACTACTCCGAAATTATGTCGTCCTTTAGAAACGAATACTCGGCGATATTACGATTATTATTTTTTATTTATTTTTTTTTTTTCGTTTTATTTTGGAATCTTTCAAAATTCTGATCGTGTTTAAAATTAGGCTTAACGTAGATCTCCATTAAACGGGGGGAACTTAAACTTTCAACTGCACTCCCCCAACATTTAGACTTATATGATGCTTGTATCTGTAAATTAAGAAACACTCCCTTGTTAGCAGCCTCTCAGCGAGGAGGGGGCAGAGGCCCCTTGCCTCCTTAATTTTTTAGATTCCGGCCTGAGCCATGGTCGAAAGAGGTCGAACCTCTACCCCTGTAAATTCAGAGCACTACCTGTACATTTTTAGAAGTAAATTACAGTGAGAGAAACTTTTTAATTTTCCCCTTCGAGTTTTGCTCTCTTCAGAGAACTTAGTAAATAAAGTAAAGAAAATAGTTCCCGATAAGTTATAAAAAGAAAATCGGCGAACCTTCAGAGAAGGTATCAGAGTATTATAGAAAGAGAAAAAAAGAAATGAGAGAAAAATTAGAATATTATAGAAGAAAACTATCGCGAGAAATATCCGTTGCTGCCTCCCAACCAAAACCCCCGTCGATTTCGAACCACCCAAGGCCATAGACGAGGGGTTAACATATATATATATATATATATATATATATATATATATATATATATATATATTGTATATGCAAATTTTGTATATGCAAAATTTTGTATATGCAAAATTTCTTCCCCACTACGATTCGAACTCGGGCCCTCTGAGTCGGAGTCATCACCAGCGTCCAAAGCTGGGCACTTGCGGTTTTTTTTGCGGTACTGCGGTACTGCGGTACTACCGCACTACCAAACCGGTACCGCATAACGCAGTACCGCAAAGGATCGCTGAAAGTACAGGCTGTACTTTCAGCGATCCTTTGCGGTTCTGCGTTATGCGGTACCGGTTTGGTAGTGCGGTAGTACCGCAGTACCGCAGTACCGCAAAAAAACCGCAAGTGCCCAGCTTTGCCAGCGTCACCCACTTTCAGGACCCGGGTTCGAATCCTGTGTGTGTGTGTGAATGTGCGTGTGTGTGTTTGTGTGTTTGGAGTGGTGGGTAAATTTTGCATATACTGTGTATATATATATATAATATATATATATATATATGGAAAATTATTTCACGAAAGTGACACGTGAAAAATATTTATGATGAATAAAACCACGAAGGGAAAAGAAACACAAAGGGGTGCTCAAGCGCTTTCGTCTAATGACATCCTCAGGAACACTGGAGTGAAAGGACAGATCAAGGCAATATATAGGTTATAAAAATAACATACATACATACATATTCATATATATATACATATATATACATATATATACACACATATATACATATATATAGTAAGCATAGAAAAAATTGTGGGAGGAGCAAACATTTGTATGGGAGATTGACACTTTTAGCACTTCAGCCGACATTCAATATAAATTCAAATGGCTTGTTTATGAAACAGGTCACAAAAGAATAAAGAAATAAAAATAAATATAAATATAAATTGAGAAAAAAAATTAATTACAAAATAGTGCCTTAGTGATATATATGTCACAGCCTAAATAACCATAAAAAATAAACCGGCAAATAAAAAAACCACAAATATATATATATATATATATATATATATATATATATATATATATACATACACACATACACATATACATATATATATATATATGTATATATATATATAGTATATATATTTGTGGTTTTTTTATTTGCCGGTTTATTTCTTTATGGTTATTTAGGCTGTGACATATATATCACTAAGGCACTATTTTGTAATTAATTTTTTTTCTCAATTTATATTTATATTTATTTTTATTTCTTTATTCTTTTGTGACCTGTTTCATAAACAAGCCATTTGAATTTATATTGAATGTCGGCTGAAGTGCTAAAAGTGTCAATCTCCCATACAAATGTTTGCTCCTCCCACAATTTTTTCTATGCTTACTATATATATGTATATGTGTGTATATAATATATATATATGTATATATATATATGAATATGTATGTATGTATGTTTATTTTTGTAACCTATATATTGCCTTGATCTGTCCTTTCACTCCAGTGTTCCTGAGGATGTCATTAGACGAAAGCGCTTGAGCACCCCTTTGTGTTTCTTTTCCCTTCGTGGTTTTATTCATCATATATATATATAATATATTATATATATATATATATATGATGAATAAAACCACGAAGGAAAGGAAACACAGAATGGTGCTCAAGCGCTTTCGTCTAATGACATCCTCAGGAACACTGAAGTACATAAAGGGTTACAGCCTAAATATAGGTTACAGAAAAAAAATAAAAATAAATAAAAAATAAAAAAAAATATATATATACATACACATATATATATATAATATATATATATATATATATATATATATATATATATACACATATACATATATACATATATATATATATATATATATATATATATATATATATATATATATATATATACAATAAACGGAGAGAGAAAAAATAAAAAAATAAAAAATTATTAAACATTAAAGGATTGTGGGAGGAGCATACAAATTTGTAAGGAAAAACTACCGATTTTTAGCACAAGATTAGTACAAGATCAAATTAATTGTTTCCAACCGATGTTATAGAAAAAAAAATACAAATTTATACTGGAAATCTGCCCGGGTTTTAGCACTTTGCCCTTCTTTAGGTTCGATGTATATAAAAATAAATTTAAAAAAAATACAAGTTATTTGAGTAGCATACAAGTTTACCAAAGATTTAGCGTTCTACCCTTCTTATCCAAATCTGTTTTGAAGGAATTCAAAACAACAGGATCGAGTTGAAAAAGACCTTTGCTTGTGTTGAAGTTATTTGTGAGTTGGATAATGGCAGACTCAAGAATATTTCTATTAACAATGTTGCTAGAGTGAAATAAAACTGAAGCATTATTCCAATCAATACAGTGGGATAACTCTGACAAATGGATAAAAAGGGCACTGGACGACTGTCCTGTTCTAACGGAATATTGATGCCGTTTTCAGGGCCGTAACTAGGGTTTAGAAATTAGTGAGGTCCAGATTTTTTTCGAGCGCGGCGGGACGAGCAAAATTCAGACCAAAATGACATCTACAAACACAACTCAAGCTATACACTAAACACAAAACCCTTGTCTATAATTAAATACTGTACAAAGGGACCTGTTAGCAAAATACTTTTATTAAAGCTGCACGGAGAACGGTTCAGTCTCTTTTTTTTTTTTAGGAAATAATTACCGAGGTCCGGACCTCGGTGACCTCATAGGTAGTTACGGCCATGGCTGTTTTATACGTGTGTGCAAATCCTTTCCCGTCTGACCTATGTAAAAGGAATCACATTGTTTACAACCAATTTTATAGATAATGCCTGAATTATTGGTAGGGCTATTTTTTACTATGATATTTTTCACAATATTGTTATATGAAAATACTACATTAATATCCAAAAGTTTAAGTACATTAGCAATGCCTAAAAAGCCCGGGAAAAATGGAAGTACTAAAATATTTTTTGACAAAGTATGAGTGTTATTATTCACACGATAGAAAGTTCGTTTTGCTTTGTTGAGACAAGATTCCATAAACGCAGATGGATAACACAGATCACTTCCAATACCGTTGATTTTTTCCAATTCGGCATCGATGTATTCCGGACTGGCGATCCTAAGGGCGCGGAGAAACATTGAAGAAAAAATGGCCTTCTTAGTGGGGGTGTCATGTCCCGAGTAAAAATGTACGTAGGACAAATTGTTTGTTTTTTTCCGATAGATACTAAACTTAAAACCTGGGCTTTCCCTATGTACACGCACATCCAAAAATGGGATTGAGTTGTCTTGTTCCACTTCTAAAGTAAACTTAATGGAGAAGACTTGATCATTTAACTGAAGGAGGAAGTTATCCAGGTCACGATTCATGGGCCAGATACACAAAATATCGTCGACGTACCGCAACCATGGGATGCCAACCCCCAGGATTCTCGGAATGTAAGTAATTTCGAAAACCTCCATATAAATATTGGAGAGGAGGGGCGACAAGGGGTTGCCCATGGCCATCCCAAAAACTTGTTGATAATACTCGTTATTGAAAGTGAATTTACAGTCTTTGATGCAAAGCTTAATAAGTTCCAAAACAATGTGTGAAGGTAGTGGCAGGTCATAATTATGTAATTGTCGGGAGAGAAAGTCAAGCATATCATCAATCGGCACTTTTGTAAACAATGAACAAACGTCAAAACTGATCAATCTATCGTTGGTTTCAGTACGTGCATTATTCAATTTTTCAGTAAGATCCATGGAATTTTTTACTTGATGGCTTGTCAAAGTCCTGTACCCCATTCTCGGAACTATCTCTGATTCACATGTAAAAAATTCCATGGATCTTACTGAAAAATTGAATAATGTACGTACTGAAACCAACGATAGATTGATCAGTTTTGACGTTTGTTCATTGTTTACAAAAGTGCCGATTGACGATATGCTTGACTTTCTCTCCCGAGAATTACATAAGTATGACTTGCCACTACCTTCACACATTGTTTTGGAACTTATTAAGCTTTGCATCAAAGACTGTAAATTCACTTTCAATAACGAGTATTATCAACAAGTTTTTGGGATGGCCATGGGCAACCCCTTGTCCCCCCTCCTCTCCAATATTTATATGGAGTTTTTCGAAATTACTTACATTCCGAGAATCCTGGGGGTTGGCATCCCTTGGTTGCGGTACGTCGACGATATTTTGTGTATCTGGCCCATGAATCGTGACCTGGATAACTTCCTCCTTCAGTTAAATGATCAAGTCCCCTCCATTAAGTTTACTTTAGAAGTGGAACAAGACAATTCAATCCCATTTTTGGATGTGCGTGTACATAGGGAAAGCCCAGGTTTTAAGTTTAGTATCTATCGGAAAAAAACAAACAATTTGTCCTACGTACATTTTTACTCGGGACATGACACCCCCACTAAGAAGTCCATTTTTTCTTCAATGTTTCTCCGCGCCCTTAGGATCGCCAGTCCGGAATACATCGATGCCGAATTGGAAAAAATCAACGGTATTGGAAGTGATCTGTGTTATCCATCTGCGTTTATGGAATCTTGTCTCAACAAAGCAAAACGAACTTTCCATCGTGTGAATAATAACACTCATACTTTGTCAAAAAATATTTTAGTACTTCCATTTTTCCCGGGCTTTTTAGGCATTGCTAATGTACTTAAATTTTTGGATATTAATGTAGTATTTTCATATAACAATATTGTGAAAAATATCATAGTAGAAAATAGCCCTACCAATAATTCAGGCATTATCTATAAAATTGGTTGTAAACAATGTGATTCCTTTTACATAGGTCAGACGGGAAAGGATTTGCACACACGTATAAAACAGCATCAATATTCCGTTAGAACAGGACAGTCGTCCAGTGCCCTTTTTATCCATTTGTCAGAGTTATCCCACTGTATTGATTGGAATATTGCTTCAGTTTTATTTCACTCTAGCAACATTGTTAATAGAAATATTCTTGAGTCTGCCATTATCCAACTCACAAATAACTTCAACATAAGCAAAGGTCTTTTTCAACTCGATCCTGTTTTTTTGAATTCCTTCAAAACAGATTTAGATAAGAAGGGTAGAACGCTAAATCTTTGGTAAACTTGTATGCTACTCAAATAACTTGTATTTTTTTTTAATTTATTTTTATATACATCGAACCTAAAGAAGGGCAAAGTGCTAAAACCCGGGCAGATTTCCAGTATAAATTTGTATTTTTTTTTCTATAACTTTGGTTGGAAACAATTAATTTGATCTTGTGCTAATCTTGTGCTAAAAATCGGTAGTTTTTCCTTACAAATTTGTATGCTCCTCCCACAATCCTTTAATGTTTAATAATTTTTTATTTTTTTTTATTTTTTCTCTCTCCGTTTATTGTATATATATATGTATATATGTATATGTGTGTGTGTGTATATATATATATATATAATATATATATATATGTGTGTGTGTGTGTATGTATATATTTTATTTTTATTTTTTTTTTTTTTTTTTTTTTCTGTAACCTCTATATAGGCTGTAACCCTTTATGTACTTCAGTGTTCCTGAGGATGTCATTAGACGAAAGCGCTTGAGCACCATTCTGTGTTTCCTTTCCTTCGTGGTTTTATTCATCATAAATATTTTTCACGTGTTACTTTCGTGAAATAATTTTCATATATATATATATATATATATATATATATATATATATATATATATATGTAGAGGATCGACAAGAAATAGACTAACAGGTAGACAGACAATTTCTTTCTTCCACGCCATCATCAAACATTCTTAGAAGACACACGTAGTCAAAAAATCAGAAACAATGAAAACGTCTGTTTCTTCCCAAAAGGCCCGCGAAAGCAAGCCCTTATCAACTAAAGGGCGCGTGGAAGGCGTCTCAAGATATGGCGGGAAAGTCCACGTCACAGAAACTATATAAGCGAGATTCCACTGATACGCATTCTCACATCTCACTTGCCATTTTCTCGTCTTGGTCGTCACGTCTCGCTCTCAGCACCTTCGTCAGTAGCACCACTCGTCACGCCACCCGCTCTCCGGCCTTCGCCGGAGAGCGGCCCGCTGTTCCTTCAAGGCTCCGGTCGAGCCTACACGAAGTCTATCATCAAGTAAGGCTCTCTACCAAACCTCACTCCGTTCGTGCGTTCATCTCGTAAGTTCATCCTTCACGTCGTTACAGCGTCAGCTTTAGCCGGCTCCCTTCAAGGCCCACTTCAACACTTTTCACCCAAGAACGCATCATCACTCGAAGTAAGCGAAGTCTTTCCCGCTGTAGGCGTTTTCATTGGCCTTTATCACCACACCTCAACTGGTTAACAATCATCCTCGAGAGCACCGGCAAGGCTCAACACGCTACGAGAAAACATCCTCAAGGTGGATACGTTATGTGACTCGACGACGAAGCTACAAACCCAAATCACCACATCTGTTCAGCTTTCACCGCTTTACGAAAAACGGCCGTCAACGAGAATCCATTAGACCCATCAACACTTCACCGTGAAGACCTTGACTTACGGAACAAACTTCCAAGGGGCAGTCATAAGAACCCCGGGCCTGCGTCTGAAAATTCACCTTCAGGACATCCTGCATCTCAAGAGGCAATAACAGTCGACCGGCGCCCGCTCAACAGACCAATCGGACGGTCAACACCTCGAGCCTATTAGTTCAACAGGCCACCCTCCAAGCAACGCGTCAACCTAGAGGTATCACTCTCTTACTGGTAAGCCTTGTCTCTTTGCTTAAAAACAATAACGTAAAGCCTACCCAGTGAACCGCAGAAGAGTAGGCTATAAACGCAATGTTTTATAATTCGGTCAAACTGACTCTCGTTAAAACGCGTTAGGCCGATGTCCTAATCTGAATGCCGTTCCAGTACCGTAATTCCGCGTAGCCTCTAATATTGTGTTCATTCATATAAATACTGTACATCCGTTTATTTATGTGATAGATTTAAGTATTCTCTTACGGAAGGCCTAATTCATTTACGGTGTACCAACTTAGTACATCCTCTCCAATTATAATTAGGCCACAGCATCTTGTTTCTATGTTTCATTTATGCGTAATCACTTAGCATCATATAATTACCTTATATAAATAATACTCGTATAATCATTGTCATAGCATTTCTCCCAATTGTCATTAGGCTACAGCATCTTGTTTAGTATTCCATTACTGCGTAACTCTGGCCTACATAAGCAGTGTAATACGTGACCTAAAGAGTACCATAAACGCACGTCACTAATTTCCATAATTCTTAGGCTGCATCATTTATTCTGTGTTTATTCATAGTCAGCGTGTTACATAATCTATTTGTTGTATCATAACGTACATGCATAATTTCTGTAATCACCAGTTTTCATATTTCATGCTGTGTTCCATTTTTGCATACCATTAGCCTCTCATACACGAGCGTATTTCTTAACCATTGAATGCTATAGTTGTTAAGCACTATAATTATTGTCAATCATTTGTTACTCACTGTGAACAAATAACTGATTTATTTTCTAAATTAAATACAAAACAATAAGGTGCTTTTTATAACCTTAACAATATTTGCTTGGGTGTAATCCAAGCTGGTGACCTCGAAGCATTTCGTATCACTCAGAAATATTATAGTAGGCCTACTCCATTAGCCACCAACTGTATGAACCCAGCCTGTCCATTATCACCTTAAACGGCTAAATCTAGGCCCATTATATATATATATATATATATATATATATATATATATATATATATATATATATATATATATATATATATATAATCAATAACTGAATGGATGGATGAGAATTTCAGTTTCAGTAGGAACAAGAAGACCAAGACCTAAGAAAAAAAAAAAAATTATTGATCTTCTACTGTATTAGGTTTACAAACGTTTCAGAATCAAGTTCCATTATCAGTGTTAAAGATTAGATATAATAAGAAAATCCAAATCAAGTTTTGCTTTTCCTAATTTCCTTCGAGAATTTTGATATCTTTTGTAAACACCATAACAACATTCTGATCATATCTTCTTAACGATATCTTGACATATCTTCTCAAGAGAAAATTACAAAAGGCAAAATTAGAGCTGTATTTTCTTATTATATATAATCTTTATACACTGATGATGAAATTTGGTCCTGAAACGTTTGCAGTTCTAATAAAGTAGATGTTTTTTTTTTACTTCTGTCTCCTGGGCTTCATGGTCATATATATGTATATATATATATATATATATATATATATATATATATATAAGAGAGAGAGAGAGAGAGAGAGAGAGAGAGAGAGAGAATGAGTGTGTACTGTGTATATAAAAGTATGCATTACTTGGCACTTCGTTCAGATAACGATATGGATTCGATATTAAAGCAATTTTAGCCAATTTTACCAAATTAGAGTCAAAATTTAAGAAAACATCTTTACAAATAGGATCCAATTATACCTTAAAAACATTTTAAGTCAAACTCATCAAACCTTTTTTCTTTTTATGTTTGTAAAGTATTATTTTTGCACTACGAAATTTCGGGTCTAATTTCCTCAATGACAAACTTCATTTTTTTTTTTTTTTTTAAAGAAAATCCATTAATGAAATATGATCTCAAAAGCGCACTTTTCTGATGAAATAAAGCATTACTCTAATAACGGTCACAGTCAAAGAGAAATTAGGGAAAACACAAAAGTTTCTAAAACAAGTGTTGGAAATCTATAATCAAGAAAACCCGTACCTTGCTGAAGAATTGTGGGAAACTACGAGTATTGGTGTCAAAGTTGGTCCACCGACAGTTAGACACACTATATATATATATATATATATGGACAGTGAGACATAATTCAAGGCTTTCAAATGACTTGGTAAAGTTTTACATGGTTTAAAATTTTAAAAACTTGAAGAAACTTGATAAATTTACATAAATGTATCATAAATGAATCGCATAAAAAATGTAGGACTGTTACAAACGATATAGCATTTCCTTACAATAATAATAATAATAATAATAATAATAAATAATAATAATATTGAATAATTGCTTTCACTTGCACTTGTCTCATATATATATATATATATATATATATATATGTGTGTGTATATATATATATACAGTATATATAATTTTGGAGAGAGTAAAAAATGCGAAGCAATTACCACGAGCGGTACAAACAAATTTAAAGTGAACAAGCACAGGAAAACATGTGAACACCATTTAAAAATCAACAAAACATTCATACAATTTATTCCTAAAATTTGTTCCATTTTATAGCTGCGGATTTTATTTAAATAATAATTACATCAAACACTTGAAAACAAATATTTTCTACTATATATATCTATATATATATATATATATATATACACACGTGTGTGTATGGTAAAGATCTACAGAAGCTAAGGCTAACAAAGACCCTAAGAGCCACTCTAAGGTTAGCCCGAGAGAAAGAAGAAAGTAAGGGGTTAAAAGAAGAGAATAAGGGGTTAAGTAAGTAGCAAAAACCTATCATCGTGGGTTAAATTCATTCAGAAAAGAGAAAGAAAGACACCATCATCATCCGCCGGCCACTACGACAAGTCGGAAAAATAGTCGAAGAGAAGACTTCCAGCTGTTGCAGACCGGTCCTCCACTCCATAAGGAGGTAGAGGATGATGCAGCCCACTCTGCCGGAAAGGGGTGAAGATGAAAAGAAGTAAAATAAGAACGCATTACAAACCATGCAACACATTCTTAACTCAAGAACAACACATTCTTAACTCAAAGCAACACATACCTCCAGCAGTTGCAGACCGGTTCTCCACTCCATAGGAGGTAGAGGATGCAGCCCACTCTGCCGGAAAGGGGTGAAAGATGAAAGAAGTAAAATAAGAACGCATTACAAACCATGCAACACATTCTTAACTCAAAGAACAACACATTCTTAACTCAAAGCAACACATACCTCCAGCAGTTGCAGACCGGTCCTCCACTCCATAGGGAGGTAGAGGATGCAGCCCACTCTGCCGGAAAGGGGTGGATGATGAAAAGAAGTAAAATAAGAACGCATTACAAACCATGCAACACATTCTTAACTCAAACACTATCATACCATGCAAACTACAGACATGCAATGAAGAGAATTACAGACATGCAATGAAGGAGAGAGAGAAAAAAAAAAGAATAACAAAAAGTGGGTTAGCTTACGCTACGAGCTACATCTAAGTTCGTGTTAATCTAATTTTTTTTTTTTTTGCTGGCATATCACATGCTGGCATGTCACACGCTGGCATTATGACGATAATAATAATAACGATAAAGTTTATTATCAGGCTCCAAATCCCATAAAAATGTATGGTATTCATCATGGTAATAAACGATACAACAAAGTAAACAATAAATTTCAAGACTAAAGAAAATTAGAAGTAAAAAAGAAATAAGAAACGTAATGAAACGAGTAATAATAAAATTAATAATAAAAACAACCCAAAGTTAATAGTAAAAAATTAAAATAAAAGAACACGTAATTAAAATGACAGTATTGCCAATGTTGTTGACAAACACCTTCATAAAAAAATTCATAGTCGAAGAGATATAAAGCAGGACTGAATGAAGAATAGCTGGGACAATTGGATAATCTGAGGTTCTACTTCTTCGCATTAGACTGTATTGAGCGCGTCTTGTTACCTCATGGAGACTCGAAACGTTGCGGTTAGTGAACATTCCAGAAGCTGAGCATCCTAGAAGTACTCGTAGTTTATGCAGCAGTCTACAGGATCTGTTGTAAAGCAAATTGAGGGTTTTGCAAGAACTTTTTTCACCCAGAGTTGCTGCCCATAAATATTAGTGCAAAAAGTACGAAAATGAGTGTCTTTAGCTTCGCTTGTACAGATTCTGAAGTTCTTTATAATCATGTTTGCTTTAGCACAGTAACTTCGATATTGTTTCTTTATGTCCGAGTCGTTACTCAAGGAGTTGGTGATAATTTGACCAAGATACTTAAATTCTTGCACTTGCTTTATTGTTTCGTCTCTCATTCTGAAAATAATATTAGCTGTTTGGTTCGAGCCTTTAGGATGGAATTAGTTTTAGTATCAAAATTAATGTCATTGTTCTGTGAATATAATTCGCAAATTTTTATAAGGTAATCCAAACCTTTAACTATATCATCAACATAGACCACGTTATTTAGTTATTTATCCTCATGTTATCTGTACAACATCCCATTCTTGCCTCATTAAGAGAAGTAATTAATCCATCAATATACACATTAAACAGCAAAGGAGGGAGCAGGGAGCCTTGTCTAACTCCGCATGAGGAACCAAACCAAAGCAACAGCAATAAGCCTATAGTTATCGCTGGATGGACTGTCCCCTTATTTATTTTTGGCAAGGGGTATGATATATACCCTCATAAACTGTATAGGAATATAACTGTGAGCAAGCCTGACTGAAAGCAAAAATGACATATGAAGACTGATAACATCATTAGCATACTTTAAAATTTAAAGTATGCTAATGATGTTATCAGTCTTCATATGCCATTTTTGCTTAAAGCAATTGCCGAATGAGCATTTAAAGTTTAAATGCTCATTCGGCAAGTCGTCTATAATTCAGTGCTCCTGAAACTGGTGAATGGTTCACCCAAGGTGAATGAAATTTTAGTTGGGGTGAATGGAACTCGAGGGGTGAATGAAGGGTGAATGAAGCAACAAGGGTGAATGAGTTAAACGAGATTGAATTTTGAAGATTTTTGCACTGGTTTGAAACTGGCAACTCTGTAAGTGTAGAGTAGATGGCAACTGTGTAGGCTGGCTTACTGTCAGTGATATGAAATGTTAACTTTTAATTATTATTATGTAAGAACTGATAATTCCTGGTAGCTATATTATTATTATTTCCAATATCATTAGTGACTACCGTATGTACCCAGTAATCCTTTATTATTGCTAAAACAACGAGTACTAGCAGCTGAGACATGAAATGAATAGGAAGAGAATATGTGAGATGGACAAGAATAGCAGCTGTCCTCTGTCAGTAGCCTCGTGGAACTTGAATAACCAGGAGCAGACCTCGGCAAGATCCCTAGTACTGGGATGCTCTGTTTTTATGTTATATTTACCTAACCAAACTTAACCTACTCTATGAAAGGTTTACAGTCTTAGCATGATTTTAAGAAGAGAACATCTAACATTAAGAAGAGATACTATTGCTAAGTATAGTCTGGAGGAATTATTGAAGAGCGCCATTTCCGACCATCTGCAGTTGCTCTCTAGCAATTTCGAGGCATATTTTCCCTAGAAGGATGCGTAAGCTATGGAGAAGCAAATGTGGATTGTTAATCCTTTCATCACCAGCCACATCAAGCGGGCGAATGTCGGGGAGATCATGGAGGTGTTGATGGAGCTTCACCATGACTTCACCCAAAAAGCATCTTTTGAAACGTACTCCTACTATGGAGACTATTGGGTTGGACTGCTCGATTTTCCTGAATACAAATCAATTGCCATGAAGGGCCTTCAAATACTAGTGAGGATGGCAACTACGTACTTGTCTGAACAAGGGTTTTCGAGTTTGGTAGAACTGAAAACCAAGAAACGAAATTCTCTCTTCGACGTTGATTCGGTGATGCGGGGCGCTTTGGAGAAGGGAATTGGGCCCGCTTTGAGAAGCTTGTCACGGGAATTCATGAACACCCGAGCCACTGATGTTCAAAACGTGATTTAAAAATGTTAATTGGCATGTGATGCTTGTCATTCACTTTTTTTCTTTTTGTTCAAGTGGTAAAATTACAAAAAAAACACTTAAGAAATTAATTTATGTCGCCTTTTCGAACGAGCGAGTCATGTATAATTGTATATACAGAGAA
>JAJOZX010002994.1:465000-626572 GCA_023014485.1 Bathynomus jamesi
TTTGTGATAATTTGTATTTTAACTTACCTAGTTTCAAATTCAATTTTATTAACTGATCATGAATTTCTTGCGTATAACGTATAAATTACCGTCGTACAAATGCTTGGCGTATAAATTTCCAGTCGTATAAATGTTCTGGCGTACAAATGCTGGCATATATATATATATATATAAAAGAATTACTTCAGCCAACAAAAGCGAAATATCTAAGCATGGCTAATAGCTAAATCTGAGCACTCCATTTGGCTAGAAACAAAATGAGGATCAGTGAGAATAAAATACTACGACAAACTTCAATCTTTGACAAGAGTAGAAATGGTAACCAAACATTTTGACACGTGTTTAATTTCCTGGAGAGCAAGGCCACAGAAAACAATTTTACTGGAAAATGAAAGGGGGCAGAGCTCCCTTATACCCAGTTTTCGTATACTCGGAAGTGGTTCACAAATTTCCTTAATTTTAAGCTTTTAAAATAAGGAAAAGTGTTAATTATTATTAATATATTGACGGATTAAAATATCTTCGTCCTTTTATGGCGAATTTATTTCCGCAACTTTTAAAACTATAGATAAAAAGGTAAAAAAAACAACAACTTTGAAATTAACTATTTTTAAATTAAATGTAATATAAACTGTAAAACTAAACCTCGGTTTGGTTGCCCGATGAGGTGTCTTCATCGACGTGTTTGCCATCAAGAAAGAAATATGTAATGATGGGGGTTGGTTACCCTCCTTCGCAACATCTAAGGTCATATGACGGAGGAGATCTACACCTTTACGTAGAATCCGAACCATAAGTTGCTACATATTCTGGACGCGGAGGACGATCTCCCACCCAAGTACTTTCCAGACTCAATGTCGCTTAACTTCGCTGATCGACGGGAAGCGACGTTACAAGTATAGAAGCCAGAAGTATAGAACTTTCATATAAGAATATTAGGGGGAGCTACATAAAGGGAAGACCCCTTCTTAGCAGTAATGTAAAATCCTGTCATTCACGTAGAATCATGTTATGTAGAATCATGTCATTTATCATGTCATTCCCAAAACATTTAATTAAGAGCTCTGTTGTTCCCTCACTTCGACATACTTCGAATATACTAAAGCTTTTATAACTTTGCGTTGAATTTATGCCCTTTCTTTGAAGATATAATAAACGCACGCTACAAGGTGTTTCAGAAGTCGCGCACCGCAGGCTCAGGTCATCCGCACCTATAAATTATGGTGCGCGACTTCTGAGACACCCTGTATCGTTAAAATAATTCTCACGAAGCCTTAAGCTCTAAAAATCATACTGTAGTGCTTTCACGAGATTACTTTCAATTTTTAATTGTAAAGTAAATTATTAAAATGATATAACAGTTAATTATTACAACTTTTAGTTTAATGGATTTTTCAAGACAGAAACAATTTTTTTGACAAATGAAAAGAAATTGCTATTTTTTTAGGGCAAAACTATTTTAAAATGTTCCAAATTATTTCTTGTTCTTGGTTTTATCTTAAACTGACTCAGATGCAGTTTAATTGGCTCGTTCGTTATATCGGTCAGTGTTTATAATAATAATAATAATAATAATAATAATAGGCAAAAATAGCGGTCTGTTCCACTACCTGTCCAATTGTTTAATGCTGTACACAGCGCTTCTGCCGGAACCAGTCATTTTCCCTTTACGTAAATGGGAAGTATAAAATGCAAGAGGGAAGAAGCGGGAGAAGGAAAGTGATAAATTTTCTAATAAAACCTCCAGAAAATATAAACCTTTGATGGGCAAGAATTAGAATGCATTGTAAATAACGTTAAAATTATATAATTGATTATAAAGTAATGGTAAACGAGGTAGCTACAATGGGATAAATTGTAACAACAATAAAAGTGTGGAATGAAATTACTTTGAAATGTTTGTATTTAGTCTTTGCTTCACTTCCGTTTCGCGAAATTCTCTTTCAGGAACGAAAAGGACGGTTTTGCTCTTTTAGAGAATTTGTATTTATTATTTTAATTATTATTTTAATTATTAAATGAGGAGTCTCAGGATCCTTGTAACAAATTTCAAATGCCAAAAAACTGCTGGCCCTGTTATTTAGTATTTACCATATATATATATATATATATATATATATATATATAGAGTGAGACAAAAGTAGGAAAAATTTTATTAAAAATAAATAGAATTAGAAAGTAGCCTAAAAAAAACTCACGAGCTCATCAGTTTTGTTGTTGGTTTTTCATTCGAAAAGTATAATTATAAAATTTGCATGTACAAATGCAATCAACGCATTAAAACTCAAAACTTTACTTCGCACGCACGTTTTAACGAAAATATCACGACTTAAGGTAACCAATCGTCAAGGGCGTATAGTTGACCTAACCGAGCATTCAATTAGTTAAAAGTAGGTTAAAAGTAGGTTTAGTAACATGTGAGCCGTATATTTCAGGTTCTCCCCGACAGCCTTAGGTGGAACTAGTTTTGACTAGGTAATACTAATTTTAGCGAACAACCTTCGTGGCTTCTAGTTTTGACGGATTTCAGGTTTTTACTGCAACATATATATATATATATGAAAATTATTTCACGAAAGTAACACGTAAATAATATTTATGATGAAAATAACCATGAAGGTTTTTGGATGTGCGTGTACATAAGGAAAGCCCAGGTTTTAAGTTTAGTATTTATCGGAAAAAATAAACAATTTGTCCTACGTACACTTTTACTCCGGACATGACACCCCCATCAAGAAAGCCATATTTTCTTCAATGTTTCTCTGCGCTCTTAGGATCGCCAGTCCGGAATACATGGATGCCGAATTACAGGGTGTCCCGTAAGTCTGGAACCATAGGGTAAAATGTTTTCCCGTTTATGCAAGTGCCCATGATGTCTTTGAGTAAGGAAGAACGCATCCAGGTAATTCTGCTCGTAGGAAATCGGAGTCAGAGGGAGGTCGCTGAGGAATTTAACAGATTGCATCCGGACCGCGCGCCGATAACACACAGCTGCAGCTGTGTCGGCAAACTTGTAGCAAAGTTCAGGGAAACGGAATCCATAGGAGATAAACCACGCAGTGGACCTCCGAGGACATCCACCGACGATGACACAGCCGCTACCATCCTCGCTCATTTCACAAAGAGTCCCCAAAAGTCTCCGGCGTTTTTATTGCCGTTTTTATCATTTTGTCCTATGGTTCCAGACTTACGGGACACCCTGTAGAAAAAATCAACAGTATTGGAAGTGATTTGCGTTACCCACCTGCTTTTTTAGAATCTTGTCTTAACAAGGCAAAACGAACTTTCTATCATGTGAATAATAACCCTCGCACTTTGTCGAGAAATATTTTAGTACTTCCATTTTTTCCGGGCTTTTTAGGCATTGCTAATGTACTTAAACATTTGAATATTAATGTAGTATTTTCATATGGCAATATTGTGAAAAATATCATAGTAAAAAATAGCCCTACCAATAATTCAGGCATTATCTATAAAATTGGTTGTAAACAATGTGATTCCTTTTACACTGGACAGACGGGAAAGGATTTGCACACGTGTGTAAAATAGCATCAATATTCCGTTAGAACGGGACAGTCGTCCAGGGCCCTTTTCGTCCATTTGTCAGAGTTATCATACTGTATTGATTGGAATAATGCTTCAATTTTGTTTCACTCAAGCAACATTGTTAATAGAATATTCTCGAGTCTGCCATTATTCAACTTACAAATAATTTTAACATTAGCCAGGGCCTTTTTTCGCTTGATCCTGTTGTTTTGAATTCGTTCAGAACGGATTTAGACAAGAGGGGCAAAGCGCTAAAACTATGGTGGTTTTTCCTTATAAATTTGTATGCTCCTCCTACAATTTTTATTTTTCTATTTAATTTTTTTTTTGTGACCTAATATATTCTCGAACTTGTTATTTATTTCAGTGTTCCTGAGGATGTCACTAGACGAAAGCGCTTGAGCACCATTCTGTATGTCCTTTTTCCTTCGTGGTTATTTTCATCATATATATATTGTTATTTGGTGATGGGTGTATATTTTATTATTGGGGTTTCTTCTTCAGACAGTTAACAGATTGGGATTTTGATTCTGCATACACCTATATGTATATACCTATACGAAAATAAAAACCTACTCTAATAGACAGAGTTTATTTCCACGACAGTTTCGACGCCCACTGGCATCCTCCTCGGGAGGATGCCAGTGGGCCTCGAAACTGTCGTGGAAATAAACTCTGTCTATTAGAGTGGGTTTTTATTTTCATATTTTGACCTTCACGCAGAAAAAAGTGAAGTTTTTTGCATATACCTATACATTTCTAATGGCTAACCCTCAAACAGTGATGCCGCGTTTGCAGCAGTAACGGAAAATCAAGATCGTTGAGTGATTTCATGTGACAAATTCTGTGGCGCAGGTGAGAGAATATGGATGCAGAGATCCACAGGAACTGTTCAACCCATAAATATAGTTCATGAAATTATTGCGCGCGGTCTACAGAAGTCAATTTGATGTTTTGTGAGCAGAAGTAGGTATTTCACGAAATCTGTGCAGTATATATTTCGTACCGAATTAAACCCTTTTCCCTACAAAATTAATTCACAAGTTTTACTGACTAACGTTCAAAAATAAAAACGAATCGAATTCGCAACATGGATGTTAGCAAAGCTAGAAGAAGATCCTGAGTTTTTGAAACGCATCCACTTCACTGACGAGTGTTAAGTACAGTTTATCCGTCTAGGGAGATTAATAAGCAAAACTTTCGTTACTGAAGAAGTAATGCTGGCACTCCCATAGACCTTCCACGTACTCGTAGTGTTGCTAAATTGAACATTTGGGTCGCTGTTGGGTGGTATGGTGTAGTAGGTCCCTACTTCTTTGAGAATGAAACTGGAAAACCAGTAACGGCAACGCAAAATTCATACAGTCAGATGCTGCAAGATTTCTACTTACCACAATAAGCTAGTTTGTCCCGTAAAAGAAATTATCCCAGATTCACAGTAGTTTCAGCAGGATGGAGCATCTCCACACACTGCTTGTGAAACTCAACATTTTGAGGAAGCATTAGTCCAGGCGACTAATCTCCTTTCATGAGCCAGTGGAATGGCTTCCAACTCACTTGACCTCACTTTTTTTTGTGGGGTTACAGTAAAGACAGGATCTATTCTTTCAAGCCTACGATACTTGAAGACCTAAAGACCAACGTCTATGAGATAATTAACGACATCCCAGCTGAGCTATTTCCAAAACTTATGTCAAATATATGTGTAAGGTTGAATATTGTGTTTGAAAAAATGGCGCTTACACTAAACATGTTTAATTAAAGTTGATAAACTCCTATGCTTTACGTACATATTGCATTTGTCTTTGTGTCTAGATTCCTTTTTCTTTTAGTTAAGAACATTTACTTAAAAATAGACATTTGGGACATTTGGTGTGTGTGTGTGTGTGTGTGTGTGTGTGTGTGTGTGTGTGTGTGTATATATATATATATATATATATATATTATATATATATATATATATATATATATATAGTTTGATGTCTGAAGATAGTTTGATGTCGACTGATAGTTTGATGCCTGCAGATAGTTTGATGTCTGCAAGGGACATCTGGTGATAGTGTTTAAGCCCATTTTTATTGCATGAATGGTACTAGTATATTTAATATATATTATGTACATTTAGGTGATAGATCCCACAGCTCAACACAAGTGTTGTGGGATATAGGGAGGCAGCATCTTGGGTTAGGGGATACTCTCTGTCCTTGCACACCCCATTTAAAGAGATTCCTCTGCCGAGCGGTGCCCCCCATAGTACTGTGAGGTATTGAAAAACTCATGATCTTCACTTGCCCCACAAACACCTTTAAATGTGAGACCCAAAATGGGTGCACACACATTTCTACATTACTGTACAGTCTTTACAGCCACACCTACACTTTTCCTCCTAAGTATATATATTGTAATGTATATGGTTGTAAATTTTGACTTGATCCGCAATTGATATGGACCGTGACTTATTTTTGGTTGGCAAGGTACTGGTATTGATGGATACCGTAATGAAATTGACTGGATTCTTTGGATCTGATATATTTGCATGTCGGTTATAAATAGATATAGATGTAACATATTTGTGGAGAATAGTCTATTATGACTTGATCCTCTGGATCCGGAGATTCTATCTTTAGTTTTAAATTGATAATTAATTAGTTTTAAATTGATAATTATTTAGTTTTGTAAAAATTGGTTGTTGCCAATGTACAGGCAGTTTTTACATAGTGGAGCCACCTCGATGGGCCGAAGTGGCCCCTAGTGTGCCCACTATAAAAATTTCTTATGTTCTTATGTTCTTTGTGGTTCGGAACCCACGTAAAATTGTAAGTCCCCTCCGCCACCACGGAGGACATGTATAATACACAATTACGAACACAGTTAGGTAGACCAGCCATGAGTGGATCCTAGGGTCTTTGTTGGTCTGAAACATTATAACATTATAACATATATATATATATATATATATATATATATATATATATATATATATATATATATATATATACAGTGTGTATATAGTATACATATATACATATATATATATATATCGATGCATTCATAGCTTAAGTAGGAGGATAAAAAGTTGAATATTTTTTCACATACAGCATCATTCCGCCCATACGCCCATTTCAGAGTATGAGGAGCTCGCAGAAGCATTGCCATGCAAACAGGGGATCAATGAAGTGAAGAGGTTTTCGTACGTAGTTCATCACCAATGAAAACAACAATGCTCCGTGTTAGCTCAGTATTCTTCGATGTGTGTGTGTGTGTGTGAACATCCCAGAAATATAAAAATTGAGATAGCGTTGTACAATATTTCTAAATATTAAAACTGCAGGTGAAGAAATTGGTTCTCAAGATAGAGATAATCTGAAACGCGATGTTAATAATTTCATGGATTGGTCTAATAAGTGCAAATACATTGTAACGTGGATAAATGTAAAGTCTATGCTTATAGCAATAGTGCATTTAACTATAACACTGTGGGAAATAGTGCGTTAAACGAAGCCTCGGAAGTAAAAGATTTGGGAGTTATTATTACTAAAAATTTAGACATTTTCAAAAAAATGTTCAATCACGAGCAGTAAAACCAATAAAATATTGGTTTTATTTCTTATAACTTTATATATAAATCTGAAGATGCTGTTTTGCCGATTTATAAGTCGCTTGTTAGGCCCCACTTAGAAAAACTACAGTTTTTGTCGTCATACGTGAGGATATAGAAATGGCAGAAAGGATTCAGCACCACTCAACAAAGCTGATTCCATCATTACGTAATAAACAGGCTCAAAGAGCTTAGTTTTTATACACTCTAAATTAGGCTTTTAAGAGGCGAGTTAATTCTGGTGTTTCAAATTTTAAATTAGTTTGACAGAAATTACGAACATTTCTTTTATATATATATATATATATACATTTTAAAATATGTATATATATTTTAAAATGTATATATAGGTACGGCATGCGAAGGTGCCCCCTCAGGGCATTGGTTTCTGCTCGTATGTAGGAGAATTACGACATTTGATTAATCGAGGCCCATGGTGTAGCGGATAGCATATCTGACCGGCAATCGGAAGATCCCGGGTTCGATTCCTGGGTGGTAACCTCATTTTTCATTTGTTCCTTCTTCCTCCTCATCTTGTGCGGAACGTTCTTCTACACAAGCGTCGTTCTTTACATATATATATATATATATATCATTATTAACTTGCATTGTTGAAATATTTCGAAATTACAAAAGTAAATGAGAAAAACGCGTATTTTGTCAGCTCACCCCTGAAAAATTTAATATGTACCCCCCGATTGAAAACCCCTGCTCTAGACCAAGGGTCAGGAATCTATGGCTTCGATACCCATTCTTGTGGCTCTTAAATTATGAATATATACCAAGTACTGACTGATAATACAAATAAAAAATATGAAATAAAGCACGTATGAATAATATAATACAATATATTGGTTTTAAATATTAATATTATTACTGATATGATAATGATAATAATGATAATAATGGCACTGATAGTGATAAGCTTTATTGCTTTATAATGTCACCATTATAATAAGTATTGTTTTTATTTTTTATTATCATTAATTAACAGAAGATAAACAAGTTTCTTATATTAATTTAATTAATTATGTGTTTATTGCATTATCTATATTCTATAAGTCCAGGGAGAGCGAACATTTTTACAGTCCCGTGCCAAAAAACCTGTAAATCAAAAAAAATTCGCGTTCCCACCCAAGTTTATATATATATTACACCAAATTATAAATATTAACTCTATTATTCTATGCTCATTTTTTGGATAACAATTTCTATGCTTAAGCGTGCCAGGCAAATGGGCACGCGTGCCATAGTTTTGACACCAGTGTTCTATACTATAAAAAGGCAGTCCTGTCCGTCCGTCCGTCCGTCTGTAGACACCATGTATTTACTATTAAGCGATTCTGAACATAGAAATAAATGCGCTTTGCTTTGTTTCAACTTTTTAAAGGGCGTTAAGATTTTCATTGTTACATTCTTTTCAATTATTTATTCGGTCAATAAAACTATAGAAAAGAACGCACAATGAAAATTTTAAGCTTCACAACCGAACCCATTGTATCAAGATTTGTGAAGCTTAAGATTTTTATGGCTACGTTCTTTTCTATAGATTTATTGACCGAATAATTGACTCCCCAGTAATTGGGGGGAGCCACAGGACCCACAATTACTGAGGCCGAAGGCCTCAGCACCGCAGGTACCCGTAGGGCCTACTTATGCTAGTAATTATAAAACAATAAAAGGGTGGTGTATTTATACCTACGGCTCTTTATTCTTGATAATTTATTTTTATTACTTCGTGTGACTCTCAAGCTATTAAAGGGTTCCCAACCCCTGATCTTGACGAGAGGAACATTAAGAGAAACAACAACTTTAAAATTAAGGGCAAAATGTTTGAAATAAACATTGCGACCATTTTTTTCTCACGTATAAGATAATTATGATAAAAAGTGAAATTGTCTCTCCGTGAGGGGTCGTCACAAGCACTTCGGTATATACTATATGTTTAAGAACAAGTTAGACGGGTATTTTGGTAGCTTAAACTTACAATGAAGGGGGGTAAATAAAGGGGAAAAAATCATATACATGATGTACACTTTCCGAGAAATTCTTAAACTGGGGTGTGCTGACTGGTTGTTGGAGGTGCCTATGGACCAGTGCTCCCTTCTCTAAGTAATTCCAATGGGAAAGATGACATTATAAACAAATTTAAATAGTCAGTTCCCCAGTACGATGGTCTTGGCACTCATCGGAGAAATGATGCATCGATGAAATGATAAATAAATAAATAAATACATAAATAAATTCTTCAAAATAATGCAGGGCTAAATTAAATTAAGTAGTTTAGTGTGTCAGGCTAGCCTTTATTTTCCACTATCCTCTAATGCGTATTTGGGTACATGAGATAAGTGTACGCATGTGTGAATAAACCCTGAAGCTATTTTTGTCACTATACTTTTTTCTACCTTTTTATAAATCTTCTTTCACAACCATTTTCTGTCAGCAGTGGGTGGCAGAAGGAGAAGAACAGCCTTGTTATTCCTTTGTGAAAGCTTTACTTGTTTACAAATGTAAACATGGCATGAGATTTTTCAAGGTTTTTTATTTTCATTTGCTTGTCTTCTTTTATATTTTATCCCATCTTCCTTCTTGGACTAACCTGGAGTGGATCTTAGAGTCTTTATTGTCCTGAAAATCTGTGAAATCTTTGAAATGTTAGAAATGTTTTGGGGAATTCAGAACTTAAATTTGGAGCTTCCAAAGAAAGGCGTTTTAAATGAATCTAAACATGGCGATTTTATGTTAAAATTGTCCTCAGCAAAGTTAATCGTAGGACTTATTTTATAGAATGTATTAGCACAAAAATTTATGCATGGAAACAGATTAGAGTCATGTGTTAAAATGTACTTCATTTATAGACAATTATTTAATTGCAAATTAAATCCTGTACGAATCAGGAACCTAAATTTTGACTTCCCCCACCCTTGAAATGGTTTGAATGAGTTTTAAATAAAATTAAATGCTTGTCTCAACTTCGGACCAACAAAAATTGTTCTTTTTTGGCCTGAATTTTAATAGACACATTTCCTCTGTAAATTCTGACAACCCAATTTTACTTCATATATATATATATATTTTTTGTTATTTTTTAACATATTTTTATACTCTGATAAATTATTGCGTGAAATGTCTGCGAAAAATAATATATTTTGTAAGAATAAATGGATTTTTTTTTTCATATACTTGAATTATTTATTACTTATTTTAATTCCTTTTTTAGTTATTAAGTTCCTTTGTTAAATTTTTTATTTCAATTTGAATTCATTTCGAATTTTTCAATGAATTATTTTAAAGTTTGTGAACGTTTATTTAAAAGGGGGATCGGGAGTGGGAAGAGAAACATTAAATAACAAAACAGTTTGAAATAACACCAAACTCACAAATCAAGGATCCTGGAGTAATAATGTCATCGGATGCAGAATTCAGAGAACACTATAACCTTAAAATTACAACAGCTAGAAAAATAATGGGAATTATTTGGAGGAGTTTTCACAGCAGAAAAGCAAACAACGTGTTAAAATTGTGGAAGAGTCTAGTCCTACCAATAATTGAGTATTGCTCAGTACTCACAAGTATACAGAAAACGAGACATTGCAGACATAAAAGTCATACAAAGGACTTTTATGTCTAAAATAAAGGAAACGAAAGATGAAGACTACTGGTGTCGACTACAGACAGTCCCTGAAACTCTACTCCCTGGAAAGAAGACCTGAACGGTATACGAATGGAAAACACTCGAAGGGTGTGTCCTCAGTCTTAGAAATGAAAGAGAAACACACTGCAATGATAAAAGAGGCAGCTTCTATACTATCCCAGCTGTGATGGGACAGGGATTCATTAAAATACCTTCAGAATAAGTAGTACCAAAAGAACACACCAACTTCAATAATTTCAAGAACCAGCTGGACAGGTTCTTTTGCAGCGTTCCTGACCAGCCATACGTGACTGGCTCCGAGGGCAAAATGAGAGTGGAAAGCAACTCTTTCCTCCACCAAATCCCTCAAATGAGTCGGGATGCTGCAGAAAGAGCGACCACAGGTTGATACTGACTCGCTATTCAGAGCCATCATAAAGGATACCCTATAGCCCTATATGATAATAATGATAATGATAAGCTTTATTGGCTGGATATAAATATATAATAATGTGGTAATGCGTTTCGGTGGTGTAGTGGTTAGCGTCACTGACTACAAATCCATCGGCCCCGGGATCGAGACCCGGTCACGGCAGGCGGCGCGCAGCAAAACCCAGCTGTTCATCCTTCCCCAAAATAATAAAAGTGGTTGGTAGATAAATAGGTACCCTGGGTAGCCTAGTGGTTAAGACGCGGGGCTGCTGGTGGGGTGTGGTTCGGATTCCACGTTAAACTGTAGGTCTAAAGTGGAGTGAAAAGCTTGACCTTCGTCAGACTGAGCAATTCGGGCGGAAGCAAATCAAAGATTATATATATATATCAGTCAAAATGGTCAGTTCTGTCTCTTAGTGAATTGATTCCAGTTCCACTTTCACTTTAATAAAAAGAGCTCTGGAATTGATTTCCGAACAGTATAGTAATAGAAATTCTTTAGTATAACTGTCCAAAATGAAAAAATGCGAATGAAGGATGAATTTGGAGAAAGGCTTAATAAATTAAAAATAATTTATTCCCCATTTGTAGAATATTTCCTTCCTTTCATCCGCCGAACAAAATTAATAATTTCTCTCGCAAATATTTTTCATTAAAAACAAATAATATGAAATTATAAATGGCTTTTCTCAAGAGGAAAATAATGAATAACTTTAATTTCTAATTTAATTAATTTAGAAAGGATTTTTGTTTGGTTTTTTCCAAGGGAAGGTTTATATGACAATGAAAATATTTAAAAAAATGTGAAATTATTTACCATTGTTTATACGCGCCCAATTTACTTTTTCTTAATTTAATCAATAATGTTTATATATTTCGTGTTTCCTTTTCCTTTTCCCTGTGGTTGTTTGCTTATTAAAAAGATCACGTGCTGTTCTGTGATTTTATTGCATATATATATACAGGGTGTACATAAAGTCAGGATCTATTTTTGTGAAATAATTATTTTTTTCTATTTTTCTTTTCAGAAGCCCTTAGAATGAATACAGAAGAGCGTGTGGCAATAGTAATTTGGCGAATCGAGGGAAAGAAATACAATGACATCAGAGAGAAGTTTAGAAGGAGATTTCATAAGCCGGGGCCAATAGACAAGACAATACGAAAATTGGTGAACAAATTTAAACGAACGGGATCTGTAAATGATGAAGCAAGATCAGGACGACCGTGTATGTCAGATCTTACCGTGAATGCAGTACGCGGAATTATCACTGAGGAGCCACGTACGTCCGTTCGTGCTGCATCACACAGACTCGGCCTCCCGACGTCATCTGTGCACAAAATTCTGAAAGTTAATTTGCAGAAGAAAAGCTATCATTTGCAGGTTTTACATGATTTACATGAGGAAGATTTCCCTCGACGAAGTGCTGTGTGTGCTGATCTCGTAGAACAAATCTGGAGTGATAATTTAATGGACAACATTCTCTTTAGTGATGAAGCCACTTTCCATACGTGTGGAAAAGTAAATCGCCATAACTCTCGAATTTGGGCAGATGAAAGACCGAATGATTTCGTCCAAAATTGGGAAAGAGACTCACCTAAAGTTAATGTCTGGATGGGTTTACAAAATCTAAGGTTTATGGTCCTTTTTTCTTTGCTGAAGCTACAGTTACGGGGCTTATTTATCTGGACATGTTGCAGCAATTCCTTGAACCTCAGCTGATTGGGGATAGGATTGTTAGTACCGTCGTCTATCAACATGATGGTGCTCCTTGTCACTATGCCAAAATTGTTCAGGATTATCTAAATGGACGTTTTCCAAATCGCTGGATCGGACGCGGAAGCAACAGACCTTGTGTCGCGAGATGACCAGATTTAACCCCTTTAGATTTCTTTGCATGGGGCTTTATCGAGTCGCACGTCTATCAGACGAAGATTACGAGTCTTGAAAACTTACGTACACGTATACGAACTGCTGCAGATAACATAACCCTGCAAATGCTCCAGAATGTGTTTAGAAATGCTGCGGAACGATTTGAACTGTGCAGGGATACTGATGGGCGTCAGGTCGAATCCTACTCTTAATTATTTAATAAATGTTACCACTTTATCATTTTATGATTGAATTCCATATAATTTCCAAGTGCTTCACAAAAATAGATCCTGACTTTATGTACACCCTGTATATGAAATGAAATGAAATGAAAATGGAAAGGTTTATTGGCAGACTATAGTCCAGATGAATAGAATAGAATAGAATAGAATAACCTTTATTAATAATAAAATAAATACAGTAGTCTTTTTACAATTTATAATTTTTACAATGACATAAATAATTGTGAAGCTCGACTATTTATTTTTTTTATTTTTAATTTGGCCCTTAAACTTTAGGCTTTACTGGGCTCTTATTAAAAATAAGCAGCTAGCCGTTATAAATTAATAATAATAAAATAAATAAGTAAATAAGTATTATTAATAGTTAAAGCCTGTATTTCAATATTAAACAAATATTATTAATGCAATGACAGTTCATATACTAAGGATAGAAATAGATACAATTGATTAGAAATAATACTGCACTGTCGAAGTTACATGGAACTACAGACAGACGTTTTCGTACCAAGAAGTCCATAGCTTAGAGGATAAATGGCAGGACTCATGGATAGCTTGGATGATCGGGTTGGTTAATTTTTGAATTCTTTGCATTAGACTGTGTTGAGCATGTCTTGTTACCTCCGGGAAGCTCGGGACATTGCGGGTAGCAAACATTTGCGAAGCTGAGCATCTCGGGGGTAATTTATGTAAGAGTCTAAAAGACCTGTTGTACAGCAAATTTAGGGTTCTGCCAGAACCCTTTTTATAATTCACCCAGAGTTGCTGTCCGTATATATTACTGCAGAAAGTACGAAAGAGTGTCTTTAGCTTCACTTGTACAGAATCGAAAGTTCCTTAGTCATATTCGCTTTAGCACACAGGCTTCGAGATTGTTTTCTTACTTCCGAGTCATCACTCAAGGAGCTGGTAATAGTTTGACCCAAATACTTAAACTCTTGTACTTCCTCAATTACTTCACCATTCATTTTAAACCTTATATCAGTTGGCTGATTACAGCTTTTAGGATGAAATTGCATAACCTTAGTTTTTGTAACATTAAAAAGAATATCATGTTTCTGCGAACACACTTCGCAGACTTTTAGTTGCCGATCCAGACCTTTAACAGAGGGACTTATTAACACCATATCATCGGCATGAACTAAGTTATTTATCCTTGTGTTATCTATACAACATCCCACTGTTACCTCATTAAGTGAAGCAATTAATCCGTCAATATACACATTAAACAGCATAGGGGAGAGCAAGGAGCCTTGTCTCACCCCGCAAGAGCCAAAACACTCGGATATTACATTGCCCCACCTAACAGTGAAAGATTGGTGGGAATACCAAAATTTCAACAAATTTAATATGTACATGGGAGCCTTCCTGTCTTCTAGTTTTGCAAATAAAATATTGTGGTTCACTCAATCATATGCCTTACTTACATCAAGGAAACAGCTATAAATAGTTGAATTACAGTTAATGTATTTAGATATTGTTTCTTTAAGTACATAGATACACAGATCAGTTGAGTGAGACCTTTTAAAGCCAAACTGATTAGATGTCCATAGGAAATCATTTAATCGGAGTAACAAGAGTTTTTCTAGTAGTTTCGAGAAGCAGGAAGCGACAGCAAGGCCTGTAATTATTGCTGAACAGAATGTCTCCATACTTATTTTTGACCATGGGCAAGATATATACCCTCATGAACTCTGCAGGGATATAGCTATGAGCAAGCATGGCTGATAGGAGCAATGATATATCCAGACATACTACGTCATTTGCATATTTTAAGTGCTCATTCGATAAGTCATCTACTCCTGACGCAGAACCAGTCTTTAACTCTTTAATTAACCTCTTTACTTCAGAAAATGATATCAAAGTATTTTCCCTTGTCCCTCCCACAATCGTTTCGCTGCAATCTATCTTAAGATTATCCCTACTCACACTGTTAAGAATGTTAAAGTAGTGGTTTTTCCACAGCTTTGCAATTTCATCCTCCCCCGACACCCCATCGATTGTCGGAGGGAGGACATTTTTGACACCCGTTTGATTCTTAACAAATTTCCAAAAAATTTTATTATCGTTATTTGTGCGAGCTTCACAGGCTTTTGATGCTCGAATAGACTCTTCTTCCTGTTTACGTCGCGTTATGGCCGCCTTATACTGACCTCGACTTCTACACATATTCATGTATACTGGTCCTAATCTGGGTCTACCATGAAAGCACCATAAATCATAGGCGTCTTTCGATTCCCTCTTCATGGGGGCAATAAAATCATTCCATCCAAGAATAATCTTAGTATGATAGTTGTAAGATTTAATCAGGGGGCTTCCTGCTTCTCTTAACAGGGATATTATCTTACTATAATACCTATCTATGAGTTTACAGTGAGAATCATTTGAGTAAAGATTATTACAGGCAAGGTGCAAAATTTCTAAATTATTAAAGAGGTGACTTGTTTTGTCTTTGCATTTTATTCTCTGCTGCATATTAACATTGGACCAATCGACGCGATTATTCTTACCTATTGAGTTCTTGTTAAGTCGTGTTGCGCATAAATTGGTAACGTTAATTAATATTATATTCTAATGGTCTATGATCAGAAAGAAGGAAATCATGCAGAATATGAACTCTAACAATTCGATCCTTTAGATTATTACTAGTGAGACAATGATCAATCCACCTGGTGGTACCACTCATATCACTAACGTATGTAAAATTACCACTGGCTACCCCTAATACATCTACATCACTTATACTTAAATTGGCCGACTCGCACATGTTACCCAATTCTACAAAGAATTCCGAGTTCACATGTGCGTTAAAGTCCCCCATTATTATACAGTGAGAATATTTGGGGTTATCTGATAATGACTTAATTTTGTACAGCAAATCAATGTATTCATCTAGATTACTGCCGTTGTTATATGGTAAATAGCAGTTTACAATTAATATGCAATCATTGTTCACTTGTAATTCAGTGCCTAACTGCCTTACATTATCGCTTGTTAAAAATTTTATATGTTTTGACAAATTTTTCCTTATTAAGAAAGCAACACCACCAAAGGCCTACCGTACATTAATTCATCTGACAAGTCTACTGCTGATGACACATGGTACATAAAGTCATCATGGATGGTAGAGAGGAATTTTAGCTCTTGCTTTGGTAGCCAGTGCTCCTGCAGGAGTATCAAATCTGCACTGTCGCAGATTTTATGAACATCTACAATTGAATTCCTCACTGACCTTACATTATATGACCTTACATTATATATATATATATTATATATATATATATATATATATATATATATATATATATATATATATATATATGGAGGAGGTGGAGAGTACAAGAAACCAACTCTATACTTCACCAGGCCAACTCGTGAAATGAGGAACATTGGAAACGTTGAAAGGTGTGTGTGTATATATATATATATATATATATATTATAATGTTTCAGACCAACAAAGACCCTCGGATCGACCACTTTTGGCTGGTCTACCTAACCGTGTTTGTAATTGTGTATTGCGCATGTCCTCCGTGGTGGCGGAGGAGACCTACAATTTTATGTGGGTTCCGAACCACAAAAACTTTAATTTTACTACCTTAAACTATACCTAATCTATGAACATATGTATCTAATCGATTTTTAAACATGTTTATAGACGTGCTACTAATTACTTCTACCGGCAAACTATTCCATCTATTTACTATTCTATGAGTAAAAGAGTTTTTGGCAACTGCTGTCTCGAACCTTCTACTAGTCACCTTACACCCATTATTTCTAGTTCTACTATATTGTGCTATTTCGAAAAAGCTATCTCTATTTACGTTGTCGAACCCATTTATAATTTGAAAAACGTGGATTAGATCACCACTTAGCCTCCTAGTCTCGAGTGTGTGTGTGTATATATATATATATATATATATATATATATATTAGTGATGTAGGTCACATCCGCATCCGCATCCGCGGAACATCCGCACATTTTCTCGCATCCGCATCCGCACCCGCATCCGCACTTTGGACTGCGGATGTCGTGCGGATGTGAACCGTTGAGATAAAATGTCATTAATAAGCGGAAATTATCAAATTCTACTATATTAATAGAACTAGTTCATTGTGCGCAAAAGTGATGCAAGCGACAAGACGAGAGGCTGTTCTTGTATGAAGTTACTCTCTTGCAACCTACTTAGATCCACGTTACAAAGCTAAGTTATTTTCACCTAGTACATTAGAACGAGTTAAATCATCACTTGGCAAAGCAGTTGAAGAGCTTCAATCTCTTGAATCTGTCGCTTCGCCACCCACCAAAAGAATAAAAGTTTCAGTGACAGAACCAACACCTTCAACAAGCAAATCTATCACAGAATCTGTCTCTCAGTTTCTTGAGTCAAGCAGCAATGACGAGACCTACGCGATGTCGAAAGATGTAGTAAAAATGATCGAGAGCTATCACCAAGAAAAACGCCTGGCTGCATGTGACAATCCTATTAGTTGGTGGAAAAATACGCAGAATATCTATCCATACTTGAGTAAACTTGCGAGGAAACATTTAGCCTGTCCTCCAACAAACGTACCAAGCGAGAGATTATTTAGCAGTGCTGGATTAATATATGATGAAAAGAGAAACAGACTGGCAGCAGAAAAGGCAGAAAAATTAATGTTCCTTAAGCATAACCTTCCTATAATTAAGTTTGAACATTAAACGATGAACATCTTAGTTTACTTTATTTTAATTACTCATTTATAAATATGCCTAATAAAACTTTAAACTTAAAATAAACAGTTATCAAGCTAATTAAAGATCTCTTTCTATAAGGGTGGAGGTTGGGGAAAGAGGTCGGTGGGGTGCATTTGAGTTGGGTTCACGTCCCGCATCCTGGTAACACAATTATGGTTTCTAATTGTGGCTGAAACTCAACAAAATATAACGAATTTATTTGCAGACGAATTCACTAATTGATTTCTATATTAGTTAGATGCTTGATATTATTTTATATGTTCAGAGAAAAGTACAGCAATTATTGTACAATTAATCAATTATACTACATTATAGCTACAGCTCTCTCTATATAATAACTTATTATATACGTTAAACACAACAAATCTCGAATATATCCTAAAAAATAACGAAAATGTAGACATCCGCATCCGCATCCGCATCCGCGGATGTTGAAATCAAACATCCTCATCCGCATCCGCATCCGCGGATGTGAAAAAAATGACATCCGCTACATCACTAATATATATATATATATATATATATATAGCTAATATTTATATTAAACACGTGAACTTTATTTTGGAATAACCTGCAGGAACAAGTGAAATATCCATTTCAAGTACTTTCGAGTTTATTTCAACTCCTCTTCAAGTGGATGTAAATGAATGGTGCAAAGATAAGTTGTAATAATTTTTTTTTTTTTATTGATACATTCGGAGAATTTAAAGGGTATTTTATTCAGTAATGTTTTTATGTTTTATATCTGATATTTAGTAAATCGTCAATGTCTTTCATTATTTTTAACAATTAAATGAAATCTACGCTCTAATTCAGTGAATAACATTGTTCAAAACAGTTACAGGAATTGATGCTACGGTATGTCTAATGCGCATTTTTAGGTTATTAATATTCTTTGGTTTGATGCGATATACGGTTGTCTTTACATATTCTCAAAGATAAAAATCTAAATGAGATAGGTCTGGAGAACGAGCTGACCATCTTGTATATCCTTCTTGGCAAATCCGCCGTTCTAGGAATGTTTCATCTGGAAATAGACGTACAGAACGAGCCAATTGAGGCGGTGCACCATCCTACTAAAAACACTGCATGTTGCAAATAAACCCGAGATTTGCCGTACAAGAGGAACAAAAAACTCTGAAAATTCTGAAGTAAGACTTTTCCATTAACGGTTTAGTCATTCCATTACCAAACCCGCTCGAGTCTGCAGCTATGGCAATCGAATAACAGAATCTACGATTGGTGATATATTTGTAAATAGCAATGCTCTCGTAAATTCTGGAATTATAACCACTAACATCAGTGATCATTTTCCTACTTACGCTATATTCAATAACAATGTTCAGGTTGCGGACAAAACAACTATTGATTACAGAATATTCTCAGAGGTTAACAAAAGGAAATTTATTGGGGCTGTAGAAAATACTCGACTTGACTGTGACGAACCTTTAAATGACCCAGATCATATGTTTCAGTTCTTCTATGACACCTTATTCCATATTTTTAATATTTGCTTTCCTTTAACGAGAAAAACAGTTTCGCCCAAAAGTGTCGCAAATCCATGGATCACTCCAGGAATTATCACTTCAATAAAGAACAGAGATAAATTATTAAAATTGCAATTACAGAGAAAAATTCCTAAAATACAATATACTCAATACAGAAACAAATTAACTAAAATAATCAAAATTGCAAAATATAACTATTATAACAATCAATTTTCCAAACATAAAGGAGACGTGAAAAACACTTGGACAACCATAAACAACCTTCTCGGAAAGCAAATTAAGAAAAATTCAATAGAGAAATTAAATGTTGATAATAAAGAAATTACTGATGATACTGCTATTGCAGACTCTTTAAATGCACATTTTACTACAGTAGTGGATAAGATTCGCTCACAATTAATAAATAATGATCACTCACCTCTAGAATATATGCCACCCAACCCACTAAATTCATTTTCTTTTGTTCCTGCTACCTCTACTGAGGTCCAGAATATTATTGGTAAATTAAAAAATACAAAAAATAACATTCATAACATTCCTGTACCTATATTGAAACTTGTTAAAGACAAGATATCTGTAACTTTGGCTAAAATTATCAATCAAAGTATTTCAAAAGGAATATTCCCATCAATGCTAAAAACTGGTTGTATTACACCCCGTTTTAAAGGGGGTGATCCTACACTAGCAACAAATTACAGGCCGGTGTGTTCATTATCTGTGTTCAGCAATGTTTTTGGAAAAATTGTAAAAAGTAGAATGCAGCGATATTTAGAATCCTACAATTTATTATCTCCAAATCAATATGGCTTCCGTAATAATAAAACAATGGAAATGGCTATTTTAAATCTTATGGAAAATGTAAATATAGCTAAAGAGAACAAAGAAATAATGATATCAATATTTATGGATTTGAATAAGGCGTTTGATGTAATAGACCATAATATTCTACTTAATAAATTATATTCTTACGGCTTTAGAGGAGCAATCAGTGATTGGTTTAAAAGTTATTTGTCCAATAGATATCATTTTGTATCAGTAAATAAGGTTTGCTCAACTAAAGCGCTTGTCAAACGTGGTGTACCACAGGGCTCAGTTCTTGGTCCACTGTTATTTTTATTATATATAAATGACCTTCCACGTTCATCTGATATACTGAACTTCATAATGTTTGCAGGTGATACAACTGTCTCTTTTTCTTGCAAAGATGTTAATACAGCTAAGAATATATTTCATTCAGAATTCATCAGTGTAATGAAATGGTTGACCACCAATAAACTCTTCCTAAATACCAGTAAAACAAATTTCATGATTTTTATTAATAAAAGAAATGTATATCTTGATGAACTTAATGTTAATGAAATCGCCATAAAGGAGTGTACTGTAACAAAATTTCTTGGTGTGATGATAGATAAGAATTTGCAATGGAGTGATCATGTAAATTATATCGCGAAAAAGATTTCAAGGAGCGTTGCTATAATGTTTAAACTTAGAAATGTAGTCCGTAAACAAGTTTTATTGACTCTTTATCATACTCTTGTTCTTCCTTATATAACATACTGCACCCTTGTTTGGGGAATCTCCACTATTATCTGATGTTGATTTCCTTGATTAGATCACTCTAGCGCATTATTTAAAGAGGTAAACCTACTAAAGCTCAACGATATAACCAAACTGGCACATTTTATTTTTAGTTACATGTGTAAGAACAAAATCATTAATTTGCAATGGGTAAATAGATATTTTGTAACTCATCAAGAAATCCACTCGTATCAGACCAGAAATAGATCAAAGCTTGTTATACCTCAATTTAGACTGTCTTCATCTCAAAAACTACCTATTTTCATTGGATTGAAACTATGGAATGACTTAAATGCCGATATAAAAAATATTGTGAATGTAAATTTGTTTAAAACCAAGTTGAAATCCCGATTAATAATGGCATACTAACAAAAATCTACGATTAATATCCACTAATATTGTTTAATATTGTCCATTAATATTGTTTAATATTGTAATGCATGTTTTAACTATTAATAATACTTATTTACTTATTTATTTATTTATTATTATTAATTAATAACAACTAGCTGCTTATTTTTAATAAGAGCCCAGTAAAGCCTAAAGCTTAAGGGCCAAATTGAATAAAATAAAAAATAAAAATAAAATAAAAAAAATAGTTTTGCCTTCGAAAAAAGCCCGTAAATGCGATCGCGTGATACAGCACACCAAATGTTCACTTTTCGTGTGAATTTTGGTTTCCTCAGATCTTGCATTTACGGCGGTTTAATCTACCTTTAAAGATATGGAAAGTTGCCGCGTTGCTAAAAATGAGATTGGAAAGAGGGCGATCATCAGTTTCAATCCTTTTGATAAATTCTTGACAGGTTTGTCTTGTAGCGTAATCTTCTTTGTGCAGTTGGTAAACATCCTGTATCTTCAAGGATCTCAATTTTAAAATTTTATGTATGATTTTATGCACGAGAGAGTATGGAGTGTTTCACTTAGCTGCTGCTCTCTTTACTGACTTCTTAAGTCTCTCCAGGAATGTTTCGCGAACAGCATTGACTCTTTGTGTCTTTGTGGAGGATTCCTTGGTCTAGTGGGGTATTTCCCCTTTTGTGACACTTCCTTCTGCAGGGAACTTCTTTACCCACACTCGGATAAGATATCTGGGAGGTGCTGGTTTACTTAATTCACGCGTGAATCGTCTTTGGACCGTAATAATTGATCCACATTCGTGAGTTTAGCCTCCTCTTGAACAGACGTCATTATAGCTAAAGCCTAGGAAAGGCGAAAAATATATGATAAAAGTAGATTAAGTCAGATGATCCGTGGTTTTGATCCCAAGTAAATAACATCTCCGTCACATAACCTTCGCCGTTACAAAGGAAGTTAACACCAAACACCTATCGTCGCTTTACCAGTTTTGTTTTGGCTAATGGCAGACGAATTTATTCAATCTGAGAAACGTCTCATGGGCTTTAAAAGGTTAATATATCAACAGTGTAATATTCTACAAGATACAATAAAAAAGGAGTTAACGCAACTACTGCTTTTATCGTAGTTCCTCTTTAATGAATAAAAGGAGGGCACTGAAGTTTTCACCCTCCCATTTGTTTATAAACAAACATACGATACCTAATTTAATTTCTTTGTGCAGACATAAATATCAGAAGTTGAATCCGAGCGAAATCCTTTCAAATATTAGTTTAGAAGTTTTACTCAAAGAAGATAATGCAAATTTGGTGAACTAAAGTTCCACGAAGGAAAAATAAATCTACGGAAAATGTAGTGAAAATATCAAAGCCGTTAAACTACTTTAGAACGCATTGTTTCATAAGTTTCGTAAGTTTCGTAAGTTTCATAAGTAAAAATAACTGATTGCACATTTTCACGCGTTGTTCGCGTGTCCTTCGTTTTCCTTCAATGGAATATTGAATAAGCTGTTTCTCTTCCAGACACTTTCCATAATAAGTTCGTAAAGAGTACTCTCCTCTTTACTCACCACTCACTTACCTACTTCATTTGACATAATTATAGTAAAGGGGAGTGTGTGTGTATATATATATATATATATATATATATATATATATATATATATATATATATATATATATATATATATATATATATATATATATATATATATATATATATATTGCTGTTCATAAAAATGATTGCAAATACTGATGCAGAATTTAAGGGCAGTATTGTATCATGCTTCGCAGATGACACAAAGATATGTAAGGAAATATTGAACGAAGATGACATAAGAAAATTACAAAACGACATTGAAACATTATTCCAGTGGGCAGAAAGAAGACAACAATATGAAGTTCAACGAAGAAAAATTCCAACTTCTAAGATATGGTAATAACAAGGAGCTGCAGAATAAAAGGTACAAAACTCTGCAAGACAAACAGATAACACCAAATCTCGTCGGATACAGAATTCAGAGAGCACTACAACATCAAAATTACAACGGCTAGAAAATAATGGGAATCATTTGGAGGAGCTTCCGCAGCAGAAAAGCAAACATCATGCTGAAATTAATTATAGAAGAGCCTAGTCCTACCAATAATTGAGTATTGCTCAGTACTCACAAGCCCGCACAGAAAACGAGACATTGCGAACACTGAAGCTATACAAAGAACTTTTACGTCTAAAATGGAAGAAACGGAAGGTGAAGACTACTGGTCTCGATTACAATCCTTGAAACTCTACTCTCTCGAAAAGAAGGCGAGAGCGGTACACAATAATATACGTATGGAAAATACTTGAGGGCTTTGTCCCTAACCTTACAAATGAAATAGAAACAAACTGGAATGAGAGAAGAGGCAGATTTTGTACAGTCCCAGCTGCTGTGGGACAGGGGACCATGAAAACGAGGATGGAAAATACCCTCCGAATACGAGGCTCAAAGCTTTTCAATGTCCTACCAAAAGAAATAAGGAATCTCCAGCACACCGACCTGAATAACTTCAAGAACCAGCTGGACAGATTCCTGTGCAAGGTCCCTATCCAGTAGGGTGGATCGATTTTACATTTTTTTCGATTTCCATATTCTAATAGAGACAAAAACTTGCGCATGCATGAGAAAATAGCCTCTGCAAAATCTTAGCTCAATAGGTAATCATCTTCTGCCCCCGGCAGAGCGATGAAAATCATATTTTAGTACCTAGTCAAAAACGTATTTTCTTATATTTCACTATGCATCAAAATTATTCCTAATAACTATAAAGTCGATGAAAAAGACCTCATATGATCGTTTTTCCAAGCGCGTTGTCCTACGTTAATATCTTTTGCCCCCGGCAACAACGTCAAATGTTGAAAAATAGGTAATTTATATACATATTTTCAGATCGGCTCTTTGTCTTAAATAATGCATTTATATATTTCCCATAGCATTTATATCGTTGCTTAGGCATGAAATAACACACACGCAAAATTTTATGACTCGAGGCTAGGGTTTAAAAATATGTTTTTGACTACTAAAATATGATTTTCATCGCTCTGCCGGGGGCAGAAGATGATTACCTATTAAGCTAAGATTTTGCAGAGGCTATTTTCTCATGCATGCGCAAGTTTGTGTCTCTATTAGAATATGGAAATCGAAAAAATGTAAAATCGATCCACCCTACAGTGTCCAGCCATGCGTGGCTGGCTACGAGGGCAAGAAGAAATCAGACAGGAATTCTCTCCTTCGCCAAATCCCGCAAATGAGGCGGGATGCTGCAGTGGGGTCGACCGCAGGTCGATCCTGAACCATCGTTCGAACTCACACAAAGTAACACAAAGTTAGTATATGTATATATATGTATATATATATATATATATATATATATATATATATATATATATATATATATATGTATGTATGTAACGAACGACGCTTGTGTAGAAGAGCGTTCCGCACAAGATGAGGAGGGAGAACGAACAAATGAAAAATGAGGTACCACCCGGGAATCGAACCCGGGATCATCCGATTGCCGGTCAGATATGCTATCCACTACACCAGTGATGGCGAACCTATGACACGTGTGTAAGCAATGACACGCCGCAGGGTTTCAGGTGACACGCGATGGATGTTGAAAATGTTTGGTATTCTGATGAAAAACTGCAATAAATCGTCTACGCCCTAGTACTTTCGATTAATAAGTCAGCTATCTATGATTTTGTAGTTAAATTTAAAATGCATGTATGCAAGTGACACGCCAACAATATCATTATTTAAAAAACACGAATTTTGGCACACTTGGATAAAAAGGTTCGCCATCACTGCACTACACCATGGACCTCGATCAATCAGAAGTCGTAATTCTCCTACATACGAGCAGAAACCAATGCCCTGAGGGGGCACCTTCGCATGCCGTACATATATACATTTTAACTGCAAACAACACACAGTATAATTAATGTAAAGAACGACGCTTGTGTAGAAGAGCGTTCCGCACAAGATGAGGAGGGAGAACGAACAAATGAAAATGAGGTACCACCCGGGATCATCCGATTGCCGGTCAGATATGCTATCCACTACACCAGGGGTTCCCAAACTTTTACCACCAAGGACCCCTAAATATTAATTCCGTACGGACATAGACCCCCCACAAAAAATTATGAATTACAAACTATAGTATATTTCATAAACATAGATAGCTTTTAAATTAATGTAAAATTAAACATTCTACGCTCATTAAACCAGTTTAATAAACCGAATGTCTAGTGTGAAATGGAAATTTATTTTAATATAGTTAATGTTACTATTTTTCCAAAAGCTTAGAGACCCCCTGGAAGCTTCCTACAGACCCCTGGGGGTCTGTACAGACCACTTTGGGAATCCCTGCACTACACCATGGACCTCGATCAATCAGAAGTCGTAATTCTCCTACATACGAGCAGAAACCAATGCCCTGAGGGGGCACCTTCGCATGTCGTACATATATACATTTTAACTGCAAACAACACATAGTATAATTAATGTAAAGAACGACGCTTGTGTAGAAGAGCGTTCCGCACAAGATGAGGAGGGAGAATGAACAAATGAAAAATGAGGTACCACCCGGGATCATCCGATTGCCGGTCAGATATGCTATCCACTACACCATGGACCTCGATCAATCAGAAGTCGTAATTCTCCTACATACGAGCAGAAACCAATGCCCTGAGGGAGCACCTTCGCATGCCGTACATATATATACACATTTTAACTGCAAACAACACACAGTATAATTAATGTAAACAACGACGCTTGTGTAGAAGAGTTATTTACATTAATTATACTGTGTGTTGTTTGCAGTTAAAATGTGTGTGTGTGTGTGTGTGTGTATGTGTGTATATTCAATTCAAAACTTTTATTCAGAAAAGAATACAAGTGACAGAGTTTTACAATTTTTCGATATTTGTTATGACATTAATATATTCACAGTACTCTCATCTGAATATGGCGTTGGAAGCATGGAGGCTTTTTAGGCAAAATTAATGGCATTTAGCTTCTTTATTACATAAAAATAGTAAAAGTGGCAAATAATGATAATAGTTACAACAAAAAGTAATAATAATAATAATAATAATAATAATAATAATAAATACAATATAAAGGTTACAAAATATTACATGATTTTTAATTAAATTATTTATATTTAGTAGAAAATATTACATAAAACAATGAAAGTGGCAAGTAATAGTAATAGTGACAACAAATAATAATAATATCAGTAATATTAATAATAATAGTAAATATTAAATACTGAATAACCTTTACTGCTAAAATAAATACAATACTTTTACAATTTACAATGACATGAATAATTGTGAAACTGAACCATTTATTTTATTAAAAATTTACAAAATGTTACATAATTTTAAATTAAATAATTTATTGTATATTTAATAGAAAATAAATGATGCTTAATAAAAAAATATAGAAAAAGAATAGATTTTACGAAATTAAAAGTTCCTAATGAAATCAGCACATTTTAAATAGCTGATTACAAAATCGATTACTTTAGTGAAAATGGCAGTAGTGAATTTATACATCAGTTAGAGCTAATAAAGTGCTTTTTTGGTGATTTGTGAAATATATTTAGTGATGAAGCCTGCTTGATATGCAGTGATGAAGCCTGTCTAATATGAATAGGAATTACATTCCATACATCTGCTCTTTTGAAAGAAAGTGCATTTCCCGCAGTTTGTATTGTATAGTTACGTTTGTGTATAAAATCCTTGGGCAGTCTGGTGTTATAACGATGGTGTATTCGATGGGGGGGTGATTGCTCTTTGAATGAATGATGTATGTTGATTTTTAATGATAATTTTGAACATATTGACAGCAACACTGAATTTGTATAAATCATTTAATTTTAAAATATTTAACTCTTTAAACATTGGAGAAGTGTGACTTTGTCTGTTGTCATTATTCGAGAGTTCGCAGACATTTTTTTAGGAATTACTTCCAAAGGATGTTATATATATATGTTTCTTTGAGCCACCCCATGCTGTAATGCATATAATAATGTTATAATGTTTCAGACAGAGATGGGAAATCGGATCGGATTCGAATCGATAATCGGAATTAATCGATATTTTTTGAGAAATCTGAATCGAAAAAAAATTCGAATCGAAAAACGGGCGCGGATCTGAATCGAAATTTTGATCCGAATCGAAAAGAAACGATGAATCCGAATTCGAATTCAAATCGATAAAAAATATGGATCCGGATTTTAAAAATTTGGTTATAACTTATAAATAACTTATAAGGCTTATTAACGTTTCCGGTTTCACCACAGGTAAAGACTGACCTTTCCGAGAATCTGTTTGCTCGGACAAAAATCATACTAATCCTATACTCCATCCATTAAGGTGCTAATCCTAATCCTTAAATTTTGGTATTGTCCGAGAGTGACAATTTCACACGCTCCTCAAAGAAATAACCTTTTGCCTTCGAACATTGAAAATATCTTAGTTGTCAGGGCTAATTTTAATTTGTAAATTTGTATCTATACAGTGGATATATTTCTTAAAGTATTATTATCATATTTTAATTTTTATGTATGCTATAATTAATATTTCTTGTATATATGAGCCTTAATTGTTTAATAAATTAGCTTATATGAATGATTTTTTTTTGCACCTTATTAAGAGTAAATCTAAAGTTATTACTTAGATCGTTAATAGACTGAGAATTATCTGTATTATTTATTAAAAATGAAACTTATTAATAATAGCCGCCCCTTGACTAAAACAACGATGATAGGTATAATTTTATTAAATGAACTCATAAAAATCAAGAAAAATTAGGCCTGGATCCGAATCGGATTCGAATCGGATCGAAATCGAAAAAGAAATAATCCGAATCGGAAAAAAATTCGAATTGATAAAAACCGAAAAATTTGAATCCGAATTCGAATCTATATTTCGAATTGCGTGAAAATCGGATTCGAATTTGAATCGAAAAAGATTCCGATTTCCCATCCCTGGGTCACTTTCAGACCAACAAAAACCCTAGGATCCACTCATGGCTGGTTTACTTAACTCTGTTCGTAATTGTGTATTGTACATGTCCTCCGTGGTGGCGGAGAGGACCTACAATTTTACGTGGGTTCCGAACCACAAAGCCTTAATTTTACTACCTTAAACTATACCCAATCTATCAACATATGCGTCTAATCGATTTTTAAACATGTTTATAGACGTGATACTAATTACTTCTACCGGCAAACTATTCCAGCTATTTACTATTCTATGCGTAAAAAAGTTTTTGCCAACTGTTGTCTCGAACCTTCTACTTGTCAACTTACACCCCGATAGCAAACGTTTGTTGAGTCAACGTGTGTGTGTGTGTGTGTGTGTGCGTGTGTGCATATATATATATATATATATATATATATACTATAGATTACAAATGTTTTATGTATTGTTTTAGAATTTATAAATACTTGATTACACGTTTCCTTTCGTTAATAACTGAAGATAATTCATAAAATAAATAACAATGTAATTTGATTTCTTTACCACACCCCCTAATCCCCTGTTTACCCCTTCTACAACTGAATAGTCTACAAAAAAGTCTATGCATTTTATATCTAAACTATTTATGTGAAGGTTTATGCTACTATTCTTTATATCAGCGTATTCATCATATTATCTAGAAGCATTTTTATAATTTTCATAAGAAGAAATAAAACCTGTAAAATACAGTTTCAGTAAAACGTGTCAACAACTCCTCTGTTGTCGCAAAACTGTTCCTGTTTGGTTCCTCTGTTGTTGTAAACATAGGAGAAACACGACATTATATATATATATATATATATATATATAAATGAAAATTATTTCACAAAAGTAACACGTGAAAAATATTTATGATGAATAAAACCACGAAGGAAAGGAAACACAGAAAGGTGCTCAAGCGCTTTCGTCTAATGACATCCTCAGGAACACTGAAGTACATAGAAGGTTACAGCCTATATATAGGTTACAAAAAAAAAATATATATATATATATATATATATATATATATATATATATATATATATACTACATACATACCTATACAATAAACGGAGAAATGAAATTTAAAAAAAAAAATTATTAACACTCGATTTTTAGCACAAGATCAAACTACCGATTTTTAGCACAAGTTTAAATTAATTGTTTCCAACCAATGTTATAAAAAAAATTAAAAAAATTAAAAAAAAGATTTATACTGGAAATCTGCCCGGGTTTTATCACTCTACCCATCTTGTATATAAAAATAAATTGAAAAATAAAAGTTATTAAGGTGGCATACAAGTTTACCAAAGATTTAGCGTTCTACTTTCTTATCTAAATTTTTTCTGAAGGAATTCAAAACAACAGGATCGAGTTGAAAAAGACCTTTGCTTATGTTGAAGTTATTTGAAAGTTGGATAATGGCAGACTCAAGAATATTTCTATTAACAATGTTGCCAGAGTGAAATAAAACTGAAGCATTATTCCAATCAATACAGTGGGATAACTCTGACAAATGGACAAAAAGAGCACTGGACGACTGTCCTGTTCTAACGGAATATTGATGCTGTTTTATACGTGTGTGCAAATCCTTTCCCGTCTGACCTCTGTAAAAGGAATCACATTGTTTACAACCAATTTTATAGATAATGCCTGAATTATTGGTAGGGCTATTTTTTACTACGATATTTTTCACAATATTGTTATATGAAAATACTACATTAATATCCAAAAGTTTAAGTACATTAGCAATGTCTAAAAAGCCCGGGAAAAATGGAAGTACTAAAATATTTTTTGACAAAGTACGAGTGTTATTATTGCCCCGATAGAAAGTTCGTTTTGCCTTGTTGAGACAAGATTCCATAAACGCAGATGGATAACACAGATCACTTCCAATACCGTTGATTTTTTCTAATTCGGCATCGATGTATTCCGGACTGGTGATCCTAAGGGCGCGGAGAAACATTGAAGAAAAAATGGCCTTCTTAGTGGGGGTGTCATGTCCCGAGTAAAAGTGTACGTAGGACAAATTGTTTGTTTTTTTCCGATAGATACTGAACTTAAAACCTGGGCACATCCAAAAACGGAATTGAATTGTCTTGTTCCACTTCTAAAGTAAACTTAATGGAGGGGACTTGATCATTTAACTGAAGGAGGAAGTTATCCAGGTCACGATTCATGGGCCAGATACACAAAATATCGTCGACGTACCGCAACCAAGGGATGCCAACCCCCAGGATTCTCGGAATGTAAGTAATTTCGAAAAACTCCATATAAATATTGGAGAGGAGGGGCGATAAGGGGTTGCCCATGGCCATCCCAAAAACTTGTTGATAATACTCGTTATTGAAAGTGAATTTACAGTCTTTGATGCAAAGCTTAATAAGTTCCAAAACCATGTGTGAAGGTAGTGGCGGGTCATACTTATATAATTCGTGGGAGAGAAAGTCAAGCATATCATCAATCGGCACTTTTGTAAACAATGAACAAACGTCAAAACTGATCAATCTATCGTTAGTTTCAGTACGTGCATTATTCAATTTTTCAGTAAGATCCATGGAATTTTTTACATGTGAATCAGAGATAGTTCCGAGAATGGGGAACAAGACTTTGACAAGCCATTTGGAAAGTTTATAAGTAATAGAGCCCACCGAGCTAATAATAGGGCGCATAGGGTTGCCAGGTTTGTGGGTTTTAATAAGACCGTAAAGGTAGGGCAGAGAAGGTGAAGTGGACATGAAAAGCGGAATTAAGTCCTTATGATCTTTGAGAATGCGTTTCAAGCCACTATTAAATGATTTGATGACGTCATCCTGCGGGTTCTTCCGAAGTTTGCTGTATGTGGCGGGGTCCTGGAGAAGCTCGTTCATCTTTCTGAGGTAGTCCACTTTGTCCATAATAACTATGGTGTTAGCCTTGTCTGCTTTAGTATATATATATGTATGTATATGTATTTTTTTTTTTTTTTTTTTTGGTAACCTATATATAGGCTGTAACCTTCTATGTACTTCAGTGTTCCTGAGGATGTCATTAGACGAAAGCGCTTGAGCACCTTTCTGTGTTTCCTTTCCTTCGTGGTTTTATTCATCATAAATATTTTTCACGTGTTACTTTTGTGAAATAATTTTCATATAATGAACACCACGCGTTCCTTCGGCTTGCTGTTCCCTCTCTTGTCTCCGTTTGTGTCCGTGTTTTCTTCTACATTAATGAAGGGGCATGCAATTCGTATCCGACGAAAGTTTCTTACTAATTGTCTAGAGCAGTGGTTCCCAACCGGTTTTGGCTTATGGCCCCCTTAGGAACCTTATTTTTTCCTGTGGCCCCCATAAGCATTATTTTCAGTAGGTAATATGCAGATTAACTCTATTTTACAAAAACAAATATATATAAAGGATATTAAAACAACTATTTGTATTCAGGTACAATATTATTTGTCACATAGGACTTAAACATAGCAAAAACTAAACAGTGGCTAACAAAAATTTGCAGTTATTTACTTATATTATGTATTAATTATAAAAAAAATATAATTAAAAGAAATACTGTACTTATAGCAATCTATTATAAATTAAAAAAACTTGTAAAATTACTACAACTTCGCAATATTAGGGTAAACAAATAAGAGCTACTTACACACTACAGCGACGATCCACGTGGTAAACAGACTGTAAGGATTTCAACCTGAAGTATTTTTATCAAGTCAACAACGCTGCCAGGCGCATAACGATCAAGCGCACAATGGAGTGCGCCGCACAATAAGCCTGTAAGATGCAAAATATTTGTTTACAGATAAATTCAAATTCTATTATAAAATATCTAAAAAAAAGGAAAATATATGTATTAATAATTTTTTAAAATGTAATTCAACTACATAAATTAAAATTATCTATTGGCCTAACTATAATTTAGGCTTCAATAGGTTGAGTCCTGTGGCCCCTCTAAATCTTAACATTTTCCTGTGGCCCCCGGTTGGGAAACACTGGTCGAGAGGAGCAAGTTCTTCCCAAATCCCTCCTTCCGATTCGCCTCAGACAAATTGACGACCATCCGTTCAACAACTTCAGCAGATTAATTTTAAAGAAACATATTGAAGTCACCAGACAAAATGAGTGGTCCGCCTTCAAAAATTTAAACATTGCCAAACGTAACTTTGTAACCGTTATTCCCCAACCGTGGATCCAACCTTTGTTTGATGAAATTTACAACGAGTTGCGTCGGAGAACTTCTTCACTTCGTAACATCTTGGATCGAAAAATTAAAAGTCTCATTCGAAATAGCCGGTGGAGTAAAAAAGCAAGCTCAAAGTGTGTTTTGAACCTTTCTTCGAAAAACATTAGTGAGGATGCAAAAAGTGCCCTTGGATATGGTATGTCCTTTTTTATTGTTAAAAAACCTTCGGCTTTACAAATTTGTTACAGTCTCGCTTGTTTTGAAAAACAATGTAATCTCCCTCAGTATTTGTTTAACATAGTTAAAGGCCTTGTTTATAGTGCGGCGAATAGTAGTTACGAAGATAACTTTCCTAAACGTTTTCGCAATAGCCTCTCACAATTAAAAAAAGATGGAGAGTTCTATATTACTAAAGCAGACAAGGCTAACACCATAGTTATTATGGACAAAGTGGACTACCTCAGAAAGATGAACGAGCTTCTCCAGGACCCCGCCACATACAGCAAACTTCGGAAGAACCCGCAGGATGACGTCATCAAATCATTTAATAGTGGCTTGAAACGCATTCTCAAAGATCATAAGGACTTAATTCCGCTTTTCATGTCCACTTCACCTTCTCTGCCCTACCTTTACGGTCTTATTAAAACCCACAAACCTGGCAACCCTATGCGCCCTATTATTAGCTCGGTGGGCTCTATTACTTATAAACTCTCCAAATGGCTTGTCAAAGTCTTGTCCCCCATTCTCGGAACTATCTCTGATTCACATGTAAAAAATTCCATGGATCTTACTGAAAAATTGAATAATGCACGTACTGAAACTAATGATAGATTGATCAGTTTTGACGTTTGTTCATTGTTTACAAAAGTGCCGATTGATGATATACTTGACTTTCTCTCCCAAGAATTACATAAGTATGACCCGCCACTACCTTCACACATGGTTTTGGAACTTATTAAGCTTTGCATCAAAGACTGTAAATTCACTTTCAATAACGAGTATTATCAACAAGTTTTTGGGATGGCCATGGGCAACCCCTTGTCGCCCCTCCTCTCCAATATTTATATGGAGTTTTTCGAAATTACTTATATTCCGAGAATCCTGGGGGTTGGCATCCCTTGGTTGCGGTACGTCGACGATATTTTGTGTATCTGGCCCATGAATCGTGACCTGGATAACTTCCTCCTTCAGTTAAATGATCAAGTCCCCTCCATTAAGTTTACTTTAGAAGTGGAACAAGACAATTCAATTCCGTTTTTGGATGTGCCCAGGTTTTAAGTTCAGTATCTATCGGAAAAAAAAAAAAATTTGTCCTACGTACACTTTTACTCGGGACATGACACCCCCTCTAAGAAGGCCATTTTTTCTTCAATGTTTCTCCGCGCCCTTAGGATCGCCAGTCCGGAATACATCGATGCCGAATTAGAAAATATCAACGGTATTGGAAGTGATCTGTGTTATCAATCTGCGTTCATGGAATCTTGTCTCAACAAGGCAAAACGAACTTTCTATCGGGGCAATAATAACACTCTTACTTTGTCAAAAAATATTTTAGTACTTCCATTTTTCCCGGGCCTTTTAGGCATTGCTAATGTACTTAAACTTTTGGATATTAATGTAGTATTTTCATATAACAATATTGTGAAAAATATCGTAGTTAAAAATAGCCCTACCAATAATTCAGGCATTATCTATAAAATTGGTTGTAAACAATGTGATTCCTTTTACATAGGTCAGACGGGAAAGGATTTGCACACACGTATAAAACAGCATCAACATTCCGTTACAACAGGACAGTCGTCCAGTGCTCTTTTTGTCCATTTGTCAGAGTTATCCCACTGTATTGATTGGAATAATGCTTCAGTTTTATTTCACTCTGGCAACATTGTTAATAGAAATATTCTTGAGTCTGCCATTATCCAACTTTCAAATAACTTCAACATAAGCAAAGTTCTTTTTCAATACAACTCGATCCTGTTGTTTTGAATTCCTTCAGAAAAAATTTAGATAAGAAGAGTAGAACGCTAAATCTTTGGTAAACTTGTATGCCACCTTAATAACTTTTATTTTTCAATTTATTTTTATATACAAGATGGGTAGAGTCATAAAACCCGGGCAGATTTCCAGTATAATTTTTTTTTTTTTTTTTTTTTTTTATATAACATTGGTTGGAAACAATTAATTTAATCTTGTGCTAAAAATCGGTAGTTTGATCTTGTGCTAAAAATCGATAGTGTTAATAATTTTTTTTTTTTTAATTTCATTTCTCCGTTTATTGTACAGTATATATATATATATATATATATATATATATATATAATATATATATATATATATATATGTGTGTGTGTGTGTGTGTGTGTGTGTATATGTTTTTTTTTTTTTTTGTAACCTATATATAGGCTGTAACCTTCTATGTACTTCAGTGTTCCTGAGGATGTCATTAGACGAAAGCGCTTGAGCACCTTTCTGTGTTTCCTTTCCCTCGTGGTTTTATTCATTATATATATATATACAGTATATATATATATATATATATATATATATATATATATATATATATATATTCGTTAGAGTCGAAGTGACGTTTTATTATAAATTTGTATTTAATTTAGTAAATACTTCATTAACGCATCTTAAATTATATTAGTTTATATGGTCTATATAGTAATCTCATGATTCTAATGATTTTCAGTACTGTCTTTGCTATATGCATTATTTGAATGTTTAAAAGATTCTTTAGAGCCAATGTATTTAAACGTCATTTGAAATTAGTACTTTCATATTTTGACAATTCTATACCTACAATGTTTTTATATATAAGTTATTTTAAAGGATGAAAGAACAATGAAATTGTTTGTCAAAATTGAACTAAACCATTGAGATTCATTTGCACATTTCATTAATATATATTATCTTTACTTATATTTTCCTACACAGAGAGCCGAAATTACATTAGCTTTGATGGAATTAGGATCTCATTTTATTTACGGAGGAAACAGTTCTTTGCAAAATATTCTACAATTTTCTAAAAATTTTGAAGGTCACATAACATTACGTCTTACCAGTTTTTTGCTGACAATTTTGCGTCTAAAGCTTTCTTCGTTTTTACTATGATGGATATTTTTCAACAAATACTCAAATTGTTTGTCAATTTTTCCTGATTAGGGGTCACCGCGAAATAAATTTGCACATGCGCAATGAATGAATGAGTATAAAAACAAAAATAAGTTTCCTGAGGCTGAATAGGCCTTGTCTAAGATATTTTTCCCAGTCTTAAATACCATAAACCTTAATAAATATTTTTTATATAAAAGACAAATTTATATTATATATTAACTTATTAAAAAGGAACAGTTTTAAAACGAGAATTTAAATTTGAAATTCCTGAAAGCTCCGATATCTGATTTCTGCATTTTACTATCCAAAACAAAACAAAATAAATAAATAAAGATTACTTCATCAGTATGGAAGCTAATAAATAGTTTTTTGACATAATAATTCTTTTGTATGCTTATTGTAGTCTGTGTTATTGTGCATGCATTAATTGTATATCATTCTATATCTGTTAATCACTTACAGATTCATATTTAACCACCTTCTATGACTGAATGATATACGAAATGTTAATGTTTCATAAAAACACATTAATAACATGACCCTGAAAAAAAATATTTGTTATTTTTCATCTCTTATGTTCAATATTGATTTTTCTGTATAATATTGGTATCATACCTTCATTAATGACTGTATTTGTTTTATATTTATAATAATAACTTAAGATTAATACGAATATATACTGTAATAATTAATAATTCTTATTCATGATTTTTGTATTATTAATAATAACTATCTTTTTAATTTTTAATTAAGAACCGAGTAAATCCTAAAGATTAAAGACCAAATTAAATTAAATAAATAGTTCAATTTCATAATTATTTATGTTAAAATTATTGTAACAACAAATAAAAAGGTTATTCAATTCCAGTGAGAATGTTGCCAACTTCAATATTTGCCATTTTAACTATTATTTCGAATCATTTTTGGAATATAAATGTTAAATAACCTTAGAATATCATGGCGAAGGAAGAGTTATATAAAAAAGTAATGAAAAATGTACTAAAAAGAAGATTTGGGGTTTTTTCACACCATTCATACAATTATCTAATGTACCAAACCAATCATTGGAGGAAAATGTTATATCAAAAACAGAATGAAACATAATAAGCTACATCTGAAACCAGGGTTTGGCAGCATACGGCCTGCGAAGACATTTCAACCAACCCAAAATATTCGCAAATACAGAGTTTTGTTACTCAGCCTCAGGCAGAGCTGGGCACTTGCGTTTTTTTGCGCGTTTTTTTGCGGTACTGCGGTACTGCGGTACTACTACCACACTACCAAACCGGTACCGCATAACGCAGTACCGCAAAGGATCGCTAAAAGTACAGCAGTACCGCTACCACATTCAAATTTCCCGCGGTACTTTCCGCGGTACCGACCAACACGGTAGTACCGCAGTACCGCAGTACCGCAAAAAAAACGCAAGTGCCCAGCTTAGTTATTTATACACTCTGGTCCGTCATATGTCCAAGTCGTGTTAATTCGGCCCTCGATTAGAGAAACGTCGCCTACCAATTTTGAAGACGCCACACATTTTTGAAGACGTTATACATTTGGAAAATAAATTAAAGCCATCATTTCATTGCTCCTAGCCAAAGATCATTTTGCTGTTTGGCGAAATATTGAGATATATAAATATTATGAAATATCAATTACGTGTGTGTGTGTGTGTGTGTGTGTGTGTGTGTGTGTGTGTGTGTGTGTACATAGAAACAGTATGAATAATCCCCAGTTTATACGAGTGTTCTTACGAAACGAACAAAACAAAAACGTAAATGAGATGCGATGCTGCAGGGCTCTCCTAATTAGTTTTTCGAAAAAACAAAAGTTGAAAACTGCTTGTTTGTTGCACATTCTATGAACTGTAATTTTATGCCAAATCTCTCTAAACACACACACACTAAAAGGAAAAGGGGATCGATCATCTGACGATCAGGACCCCCAGCTCCAATTACCAATATCTTCATTAAAACTAACGAAAATATCACGACTTAACCTAACCAATCGTCAAGGGAGTACGGTTGACCTATCCTGGCATTCAATTTAATTTATTATTATATTTGGTACTGTAAAGCAAAAAACAAGAATACATGGGTGCCCTGATCTTCAGGTGATCCGGAAAAGGTTACGATTTTTCATTAAAAAAAGTTAGTACCAATCCCACACTGCATCCCCAGTTAGTTCCTTAAATTAGGAAGTGTATAGCTCCTCCTTTCAGTGATAATACCATCTCAGCTATTTAAACTTAATCCTTACGGTTGTGTTATAAAATTTATTGTTGTTACACCAAATGAAAGGGCTGCAAACATTGCAGTTATGAGTAAATGAGAAATGAAAATACTTACATTAAATCTTCGTAATTGTATTTCCAATTTTGGTAAATATATTTTTAAATGTTTCTTAGTTCATTATAAGAACTTTACGAACGAACTGTGTTCGACGTTTATTGAAACATGAATTGATTTTAAATCACTTAAAATTACAATTGGCGCGCGGGAGCTTCAAAGTGTCTGAAGATTATGCGTATATAATACAATTTGAAGGGGCGTATTATTTCTTTTATTAGATTATTGCATAAGGTGCTTATTTTTAAATCGTATAATTTATATGAGAAACAGAGTATTCAATTCCTAATAATAAAAAAGTAAAACTGTGTCATAAAGTTATTTTTCAACCCATTATTAATTACTTTTTTTTTGGGGGGGGGGATATTTATAAATTTGTAAATGGTGCTCCTTCTAGTGCCAGTATGCTGTTTGTAGTCAATAAGGTGCCTAACTGTGCCAGTATCATACGCAATTTTGTATTTAGATTTATCACTAGGCTTAGTGAGTCACTCAATAAGATAATAGAAGCCATGGTTAGTGGACTGATCTCCGATATACTTTATAAATCTCAAATCTGGAAGCATGGGTGTAGGCAATTGTATATTCATTATGCATAGTGATTCACTGGCCTGCTTAGTCAGTGCTCCAGACAACTACTATCTCTTAACCTTCTATGGACTACTTGTATAATGTTTGTACCTGTTGAGTCGAGTCTGAACTAAAGTTGTTGTTGTTGTTGTTGTTGTTGTTGTTGCCCATGAACTTTTTATCGACAAACTTTTTTCGTAACAGATTTAAAGAGTGTCTAAAAGTGGCATATCATTGTAGAGAATACCATTTTTCAGCTGGACCACTGTACCACTTTTAAAGACTAATGTTACTTCCACTGTACCTTTCAACCTCTCAAATGTTCCATGCGTTGATTCATTTCACGAAGGCCAAGCTTGTTGCCCCTCCTCTTGAATTGGCTTGGTGAAGTAGAGAGTTGGTTTCACGTATGTGTATATATAATATATATATATATATATATATATATATATATATATATACATATATATATATATATATATATATATATATATATATATATATATATATATATATATATATATATATAAACTGATTTGAATTTATTGATATAATAATATTCTTGATCAAAGCGGAATTCAACCACTTATACACTTTTCTCAGTTTTTAATATACAAAAAACTAAAAACAAAAATTAAAAACATTTGTACAAAACCTGCACTTATCAAAAATAAAAACATTTGTACAAAACCTACACTTATCTAAAATAAAAACATTTGTACAAAACCTGCACTTATCTGAAATAAAAACATTTGTACAAAACCTGCACTTATCTAAAATAAAAACATTTGTACAAAACCTGCACTTATCTAAAATAAAAACATTTGTACAAAACCTGCACTTATCTAAAATAAAAACATTTGTACAAAACCTGCACTTATCTAAAATAAAAACATTTGTACAAAACCTGCACTTATCTAAAATAAAACATTTGTACAAAACCTGCACTTATCTAAAATAAAAACATTTGTACAAAACCTGCACTTATCTAAAATAAAAACATTTGTACAAAACCTGCACTTATCTAAAATAAAAACATTTGTACAAAACCTGCACTTATCTAAAATAAAAACATTTGTACAAAACCTGCACTTATCTAAAATAAAAACATTTGTACAAAACCTGCACTTATCTGAAATAAAAACATTTGTACAAAACCTGCACTTATCTAAAATAAAAACATTTGTACAAAACCTGCACTTATCTAAAATAAAAACATTTGTACAAAACCTGCACTTAGCTAAAATGAAGGGCAAAACAGTTATATGTTAACTGTGCACCAAAAACCTGTTGAAATTTTATATTAACTTTGACGACAAAATAATTACAATTGCTATTCACTTTTTTTCGTTATTGGAGCCTCGAAGCAAATAAATTAATCTGAGCTTACAAGTGTCTAGGTCGTAATCTGTCAGGCGAAAATTTTGATCTCGTTTAACTTAAGTAGGAAGAAATCGTATTTAACAAACTTTATTGTTAAATTTCACTGAGAAATTAGCCTTTTCGTGATTTTCTCGAAATAATTTAACAATAAAATTAACGTAATTGTTACATGCATTATATTGTGTCCGGGAACGATGTTACCACTTCTATAAGTTTTGTATTTAATTTATTCAATGTTTCATTATACAATTATATAATTTTACAAGTGTTCTATGTAAGTACCGCCATTGGCTACGCATATTTCCATTCTTGTAAATGGTGTCTTAATAACTTTTTCACAGTGTTCTTTTCTTATGATGACAAAGTGATGACTGATGTAATGCGTCTACGAAGTTCATTTAGATCAGCGGGTTTTGTGGCATACATTCTTTCCTTCACCATACCCAACAGCCAGAAATCACAAGAGGTGAGCTCAGGCGAGCGTGCAGGTCATTTCAGAGGCCCGCCTTTTCCTATCCACCTTTATTGGAAGTTTTTATTAAAAAATTCGCCAACACGGTTCGCGAAGTAGCAAGGAGAGCTATCGTGCTGGAAATATCCGGAGTGTCTTATGTCCAACTGCTCCTCATCTAAAGCAAATGTGGTGAGCATATGTAAATAATCATCACCCCTAACCGTTTTATTTTGGAAAATGTATGGTCCTGTTACTCCTCTAGATGAAACAGCACACTACACATTTAATTTTGGTGAATCACGTTCGTGTTCAGTTTACGGATTATTCGTGGATTTTCAGTGGTTCTTATGACGCAGTTGTGGCGATTAACTCTACAGCTCGACTGTTTGCATTTGTAACAAAATGTTAGAAGCTTCTATTAGTAATTGCTTGTCCCCTTCATTTAATACCTGAACGATTTGCGGATGATAAGCCTTCATGCCAAGATCCTCGCTTAAAATTTCCAAGACACAGCTATGGGAAGTACCCAGTTCTAAACTCGTTCATCTGACAGATTTCCGTGGGCTACGTAGTACAGCGTCTTGGACCATAGCAACATTAGCCTCATTACGAACTGTTCGTCGCCGAACGCTGTTTCCTTGAACGTTATTTGCCACAGATCCAGTTCGTTGGAATTTACGAAAAATTGGTCGGATTGTTAGCCTAATTGGAGCTGAATCATTGAAAAACTGTTCGTATTCCCTCTGAACCACAGTAGGAGAATTATAGACTTCCATCCACGCAGCAACTTTTCGTCGTTGTTATAAAGTTAACTTTATTGCCAAATCGGTGAAAATTTAGCTGAAACAAAGAAAAGACTAAGGTAAGAGACAAAGAAAAGATTACAATAAAAAATATTAAACTAATTAAAAGAGAGACAGCATCTATCCCAAATGGTAACATATTTCCCGGACACCTTGTATTCGTAGCTCGAATTTAATTTCGTAACACCAACATCATGTTATGTAGGTCCCATAGTCAGGTCACATAGGTTACTCAGCCATATGCTAGCGTCCGTAGTTCAGTGGCTAGTACCGTTTCCCTATAATCGAAGTGAAAACACTCAGGTCGAGGGTTCGAATCCCGAAGTTACTGGTACCGATAATGCAAAAGTTAGAACAATGGGGCTGGATTGGTTGGTGTGAGCGCCGTGCCAGTTTCTGGCCCTTCTGATTCACTATTACTACTCAGTCACGTAAATTCGTAGAGAGTTACATTCTCTAAAACCCTATAAATTCTATTTATTGTACAGGGTGTCCCGAAAGTCTTGTTACACCTATGTATAATCTCGGAATATTAAATGATGTTTGGTTCCAACAAGATGGAGCACCTCCCCACTATTCCTTGAGGGTTCGTGAATATTTAAATGAGGTGTTTCTGATCGATGGATTGGGACATTAAAATGCAACATTAAAATGGCCTCCGAGAAACCCAGATCTCTCGAGTTGTGACAATGCATTATGAGGATTTCTAAACGAAAAGGTTTCTCAAAAACGTTATGATTCCAATGACGGACTAAAGGAAGCCGTAAAGGATGTTTTTAAACTCGTAACACCAAAAATGCTGAGGAGCATAGAACACCGAACCTGGCGTAAAATCATTCTGTGCAGTGAGAACGATGGTTTGCATACAGATCCATTGGATACATAATAAACTTGTGTAAAAACTATGTATAAACTACAATGTTGTATAATTCTGTATAAAATAAAATGTCTCACAGTGTTTTCGACTATATACTTTCATTACCATAGTTACAGAACACTGGAGTAACATTTACGTAGGTGTAACAAGACATTCAGGACACCCTGTACGTGTGAATCAGCGTTACACGTAAAGAATGCGATATGCTGCATGTTAGCTAATATACTCCTATTTACATAGACCTAAAACCTACGTAATCTCTTCGTTCTGCCGTAAAAATGTCTGTCTAATAATATCTCTTAATATTACGTCATCAGTATTTATTCTTTATATCCTTTGTAAACAAACAAGAAAAATACAACATAACAACAACTCAAATACAACTTTGAAATACAATTTTTAAAAGGAATGACATTAAAAAACTGGTAGCTTCAATTCAGATAAAATAAATATTGATGAATGAACAACATAGTTCATGTCCCTCTCAGCATCAACAACTAAAGAGTTAAATATTACGAACAAAAGTACTGATAATACACGTTATTTTTATTGTTTTCAGTGTGAAAGATCTGAGTCAAATGTGTTTAGGGGGTTAAGGAGGTCGAAGTAAAAAAAGATCTTCAAAAATCTTGGGTAATTTTAATTCTCTAAATATTGGCATTTTTCCAATATATATATATATATATATATATAATAATTTCTTTAAACTAATAGCTTTCCCCCTTATGGGGGGGGGGGGAAATGTGATAAAATTGACCACACCATTTATTTTCATTGTTGATGAATGACTAATTATAATCTCAATATCAAAGAAATTAATCATAATTTTTCGTTTGTATTTTAAATGGCAACTCTTATTTACCCCCCCCCCCCCCCCCCCCCCCAAATAAAAAAAAAAAAGAAAAAAGAACGTAAATTGGCAATAATCCAATATTTTAAAATTTCTATTCGTGAAAATCTAATAAATATTTTTAGTTCGTTTATCATTGAATTATTTTTAATATTTTAAATTTGAGGACAAAAATATATTTTATATCATTTTTACATTTAATTCTGAAAAATTTATTTTCTGAAAATTCTTAATGGGAGTAAGCGAGAACTTGTTTTCAGTCTGGACAAATTCCACGAGAGAAATTATTTAAAACCAACCAAGTAAATATATATATATATATAAATATATATTAAATGACCTTGTTTCATTTATAAAACAATTTATTTTTAACTTAATTGTATTTAAAATTTAAAAAGGGTATTATAAAATTTTATGCGCGTGTCTGAAGCTATTTATACGCGAGTTTACATCCAAAAAAAACATAATGCATAAAATATTAAAAAAACTTGATAAAGGTTAAATAAAATATAAAAATATTTAAGAAAAAAACAACACGTCAAAAAAAATAAGTGAATAAAAATAGATATTATTTTAACTAAAATAAAGATTATAAAATATAAAAAAAAAGTTTGAAATAGTCTGTTTTTTTTCGCCATTAGTTCACAGTTGTGGGTCATACAGTGATTAATGGAATTTTAAACTCGCTGCCCTAAGCTATATATATATATTATTATATATATATAATATATATCTATAGAATTTTTTGGTGCTACTGTAGTATGCGGTCTACCTACGATTCGGCGGTCTACCTTTTAATTATAGCTTCTTATCTTGTTTACTAATTGTTTGTTTTACTCCCATTGTCAATCGCCCTTGACGATTGGTTTAGTTTAGTCATGATATTTTCGTTAGTTTTAACGAAAATATCATGATTAAACCTAACCAATCGTAGGTAGACCGCGTACTACAGTAGCACCAATTTTTTTCCTAGCTGTCTTACATCTTCACAGAACCTAAGTAACACTGCGACTGGCAAATATTTGTGATGCTGAACATCTTAGTAGCATCGTAAAAGATGCATTGTAATTTGCAGTAGAGATTCAGTGTTTTTTTTAATTAATTTTGCTGTTGACCGTAGGTTGCTGGTAGTACATATCAATACAAAAGTTGGACAATTTATCTTCAACAGTGAACATACCTAAAATTTATAATTACTCTACACTCTACAGTGCTCATGCGGTCATCCGTGAATCGAGTTAACTGTGATATACTAATTGCGACTATTGTGCACTTAGTCTTGACCATGACACCGAATTAACATGATTTGGCGCGGTGTTTACATCCTTGGCTCGCCTCCCTCCAGCCCACACAACACCCTTCAGTCACTGTCTCTCCAAATTACCGCTAACTGCTGCTAATTACAAATTAGCAGTAATGTTGGCAGAGGGAGAGGTTACAATCTTCAGAAGCGGATGATCTTTACGTCTTGTAGTGAATACAAACTAATTAATTGTATATTATATTGTAATAAAATAACAATGTGTGTGGTGGGGGGCGAAGTGAGAGGCCAGTCAATGGAGGCGGGCAGCAGCAGCTACACTACTTACCCACTGTGAAATCGAGTTATCCGTGATCATGGACCGCCCCTCAATCGCGGATAATTAAGTAGGCACAGTATTAACTCTAGAATATAGGCCACTATTGTTTCTTTATGTCTATAAGATCCTTTTCATTAATGGTAGGAACACGAGTTAAGTACTTGTATTCTTCCAGCTGTTCAGTATCTATACGTCTTAATTTAAAAACTGCTAACTTTTTCCTCTCGTGCCCTAAAAGATAAATAGATACTCGTAGAGTGAGAGAGAGAGAGAGAGAGAGAGAGAGAGAGAGAGAGAGAGAGAGAGAGAGAGAAAGTCATTGATATGAGCAAAAATCATGGTTTTTGCTTTGCAAACAATGTTTATATCATGTCTGCAAACGTTTGTATGCGTTTATTAAACACCAAAACCCTTTGACTAAAGGAATTAATAAAACCACTCCATTAACAACAGCCAAAATTATTATTATTTAATCACTGAAAGATGAAGGAATGTAAAATACTGCGTGGCAGAAGCAGTTACAGTAGAACACGCTGATAACACTGGCCAACAAAATGAAACTTTTTTTCCTCATCACAAACATGATCACACTTTTCTTAATGCATTTTTCGCGCTGATTCCGAATCTGGTTTTATGTTTTTCTAGCACGTATAGTTATATAGATACACTGGTTTTGATATTTTTAAGTTTTTGATATTGCTATAAGAAAATTTATGGATGTATAGATCACACTTAGGAATGCTAAACAACAAATACATCATATTCCTTATTCAATGTACTTATAAATAAAGAATATATACATTATTTTATTAAAAGCGCTGTGAGTGTGATTTCCTTTTGTAAATTTGGCCTGGATTGTCACGATACAGCATCCAACAATGGTCCGCCATCATGCTTTCATTCCAATATCCTTGGTAGCGCTTCTCCATCATCTGAATATCTTGATGGAAGCGCTCTCCTTGCTCGTCACTCACTGCACCAAGGTTTTCAGGAAAGAAATCTAAGTGGGAATGCAGGAAGTGAATTTTTAACGACATTCGACGCTCCATTTCTTTGAAGGCATCAAGGAGGTTCTTGACTCCATCCTTATACGCAGGTGACTTGTTGCTTCCAAGAAAGTTTTCACATATCCATTTGAACGCCAGCCAAGCCTTCAATTCCAGCGGACTTAGGACTTTTTCAAATTCAGTGTCATTCAAAACCTCCCTTATTTGTGGCCCAACAAAAATTCCTTCCTTCAATTTTGCTGCAGTAACCTTCGGAAATTTCCTTGAAAGGTATTGGAACCCTTCAGAATTGACTTTACCCATTGCTTTAACAAAATTCTTCATTAAACCAAGTTTAATGTGAAGAGGTGGCAGATAGATCTTTTGGGGATCCACTAAAGGGACAGACTGGACATTGCTTATCCCTGGGACATATGTATACCTAAGTGGCCAGTCACTTTTGGTGTAATGTTCTATAGTGGCGCGACTGTCCCACAGGCAAAGGAAACAACAAAATTTTGTGAATCCTGACTGCATACCCATAAGCATTCCTATAACTTTTAGATCTCCACAAACATTCCATTGATGACTGTCGTATTTGATTGCCTTAAGTAGTATATCCATATTGTCATATGTCTCTTTTAGATGGACGGAATGGGCAATGGAGATGGATGGCATTATATTACCATTATGCAAAAGAACTGCTTTCAGGCTTCTCTGCGACGAATCAATAAAGAGGCGCCACTCAGATGCCACATACGTCTGAGATATGGCTGTAAATAGTCCATTGATGTCATGGCAATAACAGAGAGGACCGTCTACTGAAAAGAATGCTGTTAATTCAAAATTCCGCTTTCGGTAGTAACTAATACGAACATTGTTCTCAAGTAAATTGTTCTCCTTTAGTCTTGAGGCGAGAAGCTCTGATTTCTCTTTAGACAGCGATAAGTCTCTAACAAGATCATTCAACTGTCCTTGGGTTAACTTTTTAGGCTCTAAATGTCTACCTTCAAAAGTGTACTCTGGTTCTGTAGATGGTCCGGAAACGCCAGTTGCACCTTCATCACTTTCCATGTCATCTATGATAGAATCTAGCCTATCACTTGGGGGAATTGGAATGGGCAATGTTTCATCATGTTTTACTGGTCTACGTGCTGAATCCAAGTTTGGATATACAATCTGGTGTTTGTTCTTGGCAGAAAACCCCATTAAGTTCACACTACAAAAATAACAGTCTTCATGATGATCTCTCGGCTCCCTCCATATCATGGGTATGGCAAATGGCATTGAAGCTTTCTTTTTGTTAAGCCAATCACGTAATCCATTTGAACAGCCAGAACAGATTTGATGTGGCGCCCATGGTTTATCTTGGTCACCTAGATGGCAACCAAAGTATAGCTTGTATATTTTCTTAATGTCGGTTGTAATACTTCGTCGCTGTGTTTTAGTTGTCAACTGGCCGCATACGAAACAGAACTTGTCGAGGCATGTTGACTGACCTGAGCAAACTATAAATTCAAAAAAAATGTACACCAACTTGACACAACAAGTTCTTGGACTGGACTGATCTTATGACACACAAAGCACGGCGTTCTTGCCTGAATCACAATGCTGCTAGACGTAAAAGCTCACACCTGAAATACATAAGATGGATAATTAAGATAATTGAAATAAATAAGATGAATAAACTAAAAAAACACAATAAAATAAACACAATCAAATGTTGAAATATTAGTATTTTGCCTATTTAAAATGGTTAAATCTGTGTAGTTATATATATGCCTTCATCTTGAAAACTATACGTGCTAGAAAAAATCTGAATGCAGTTTTGGAATCAGCGTGAAAAATGCCATCCAGCCATCACATATTTTACTCTGATGAAAAATCTTTGTTGACCAGTGTAATGCGGGGTTATGTTCCGGAAAATCCCGTGATATCGCAGTCCGCGTAATCTATTATTAAAGATCTTTGGGGAAAAACGGGTTAGGTTAGGTTCCGAAGACCCCAAAATATATATGACTTTTAACTAAAATATTAGGGTAATATTATATTCTAGTATATTGACCTATGAATTAAATTTAATAAAAAAGACATAATAAATATGTAAATACAAATAAAATATAAAATATAACATTCTCCACTCACAGACTCAAGCTCTCAGCTCGCATCTGCCCGCGGTTTCTGGGTGCTTGGATTGAATTTTGCGCGTTTAACTTAAAAAATACCCCGTTATTCGCGTCTTGGCCAGCGTAATAAAAAATAATTTCCTATATTTTTGCCGTGTTACTCGCGTACGTACTGCATTATCAAACTCCGTAACTTCTACCAGTTACTTTTACTGTGAGGGCAAAACGTTAGTAGCTACTTTTTTCACAAACTTTCATCGATGTACACGTGTGCATATTATTCTGCTGTATTAATTGCATGGAAGCCAAGTTGCATCTATTGCAATAGATCAGTGATGGCGAACCTATGACACGCGTGTCAGCAGTGACACGCCGCAGGGTTTCAGGTGACAGGCGATGGATGTTGAAAATGTTTGGTATTCTGATGAAAAACTGCAATAAATCGTCTACGCCCTAGTACTTTCGATTAATAAGTCAGCTATCTATGATTTTGTAGTTAAATTTAAAATGCATGTGTGCAAGTGACACGCCAACAATATCATTATTTAAAAAACACGAATTTTGGCACACTTGGATAAAAAGGTTCGCCATCACTGCAATAGATGAAGTGCTGTGTGAGACGATGAGATGTGAAGGCAAAATGGTATATGAATGACTGTTCACTGAAAAAAATAATGATATCCATTTCATATAAAAAATAAGGCTCGTGAAAATAATCTTTTTAAAGTTAAAGCGAAACTAAAATGAAATCATGACAACATCAAATAATGTCAGTATAACTTCATTTTCATGTAACTCTGATTTAAAAATTGTATCTACCTGACCCTAAAATTCTCCCGGGTACAAAGTAGTTCCAGAGAATTTTTTTTTTCTTTTTTGTATATGCGACATTAATATTAATACAGTGAAGTTGACTCAAAAGTCCGATCTATTGGAATAAAAATTCGCCCATTATCATAGAACAGGAAACGCGAGAGGTACACAATAATATACATATGGAAAATACTCGAGAGTTTTGTCCCTAACCTTAGAAACGAAATAGGAACACACTGAAATGAGAGAAGAGTCAGAATTTGTACTGTCCAGCTGCGGTGGGACGGGGGGGGGGGGGGGGCATGAAAACGAGGATGAAAATACCCTTGGAATACGATGCCCAAAACTTCTTAATGTCCTGCCCAAACAACTAAGGAACCTCAAGGCTTAAGGACACCAACCTGAGTAATTTCAAGAACCAGCTGGACAGGTTCCTGTTCAAAGTTCCTGACAAGCCATGCGTGGCTGGCTACGAGGGCAGGAGGAGATCGGAAAGCAATTCCTTCCTTCACCATATCCCGCAAATGAGGCGGGATGCTGCCGAAGGGGCGACAACAGGTCGATCCTGAACCACCGTTCAAACCCTCATAAAGTATCAAAATGTAAATATATATATATATATATAATATTATATATATATATATACTGTATATACTGTATATAACAATTAAAAAACTGATGCAATGATTCAGTTTGATTCAATTACAAATTGACCAAAAAATATAGCATTTTCTATATGGACTACATTTAATGTGTCATAGCATCACTTTCGTTCTAAAAAATTATTTCTTTTTCAATAACGTAAAAGTTATTACATTTAAATGATTCTACGTAAGCTGAATGAAATCTATTAACCAAATAAGATAATGTTGGTGATAGAAGAAATAAACAATCACGCTAAAAATAACTTCAAATATCTGTATTTGTGTAACTGAATTTATAAGTATGATTGGCAATAAACTGAAGGTTAAGGTGAAGAAAAGCGAATTATTTTTCTCAGTGATAAAATATATAAGAGAAATTACTCCACCGTGCAAAAGAAAAAGGAGAAAAAATTAAAATGTGTGAACCTACTGTAGTGGCAATAAACTTTCGAGTCTATCTGAAAAGTTTTCACTAAATATTTGAAGACGATAGACAAAATTATTCACTTATTCGACGGCTCGGTCGGAAGCTTCACCGGAAGACATCATAGCCTTCCTGGCTGCTTCCCGAGGTTAGGTGAAAGTCCCCAACTCCACTCCACTTATTCGAAAGCGAAATGGGATTGACTCATGTTTTAAACTAGAATATATGAAACTTTAGGTAATTCACTCCTGGAATTTCATCTTATTTTTATATTTTATTTCTTTCCGTTCTCGTGTTAATGCTTTCACTCGCCAAGAATAAGCTTTGTTATGCTTTAACTCGGCCTTTTCCCCTTTAAGACTACTTACAGAGTAGAGGTTATTATTAAATTAAAAATGAAAAGTCATAGTAGCGTATCATTATAACGTTCGTGGATTTGGATCACCTGAAGATCAGGGCCCCCAGCCTTCGTCAGTTAGACTTATAAGGCTAACTAACGAAAATATCACGACTTAACCTAACAAATCGATAGGTCAACTGTACGCCCTTGACGATTAGTTAGGTTAAGTCGCGATATTTTCGTTAGTTAGCCTTATAAGGCTAAATAATGAAGGCTGGGGGCCCTGATCTTCAGGTGATCCCATTTATTTCCTACAAAGAGAAAAAAAAATTGGTGTCGTTACCTTTCTCAAATGAAAGGTTGGAAACTATAAAATAAATTAATTAATGTATTGAACAAATATTACTAATGCACTTTAATCATCGCAATTTTTTTTCTACAAACGAATAACTGAGATGACAACCAACAAACAGGTCGCATTTTGTGGGATTCACTTCACGTACAAAACTCTTAAAACCACAAATAAGGCTAATTTATAGAAAAAGAAAACTCTTTCTGCAGAAAGTAAACTTCAATGAACGTATCTCGGAGAATATCCGTGCTTACAGCTGCTAATGTAGAGTAAAGCTTAATATAAACAAAGAGTTGGTACACAGACCTATGGCATTTTGGAAACCCATTCTGTTAATGGACACGAGTCTCATTTTAATCGGTTTATGTTGACTGCGTATGAAAACCCGTCTAAAAGCTCTTTCTTTATTACATATTTTTTATTTTATCCGAACTCGGATATCTTTCTATAATGATAATGATGATAATAATAATAAAGATAAGGATAACCTCTAAATATGATACATCCCATTAACAACAGCACCGTAGATTTAATATTTTTATTCTCCCAAAGCTTTTTTTACTTTTATGCCTTGAGAAATATGATATTAAATCCATTTATTATTCTAAATATTTACTTTTAAATCTATTTATTTTCAATTAATCCATTTCTGTTATCCATTTTAAACGAATACGGATTCGACTCTGGACAAGGATTCCTGAATATTTTGGATGGATTTTGAACTTGAGTTTGAAGGGGAGTTTATAATGGGATTCGAAAACTTTATTCGCATTCCGAATTATTAAACAAGACATGGAAGTTCCCAAATTTAGTTTTAAAAAATTCCTCCTACTGCTCTTACCATATATATATATATATATATATATATTCTTTAATGATTTGGTGCTTCCCTTTTTGCCCCCTTCTAATTGATTGTTCCGGAGATAACGTCCGTCATAGAACGTCATGAAGCAAGACTTAAAAAGGAAGTAACTTATAATGCAGTAATTCAGACAGTTCTCACCATTTCTCTTGAAGTTCTCACCATTTGATCTCTTGAAGCTATTGATCATCTAGTCATACAGTATACTATATATTTTATTTATATATATATATATATATATACAGGGTGTCCCGTAAGTCTGGACCCATAGGGATTTATAATATATTTTTTTATTATGTTATTATTATTATTTTATTATTATTATTTTTTTATTATTTTTTATTATGATTTTTATTTGTGGGGCCACTTGAAAGCCAAAGTGTACGAGGTCAAACTTCAGAACATTTTCCACCTTAAAGCACGCATTGTGGAGGCGTGTCAAGAAATTTCTGCGACTGTGATTCAGAAAGTGCTGTCGCAGTGGAGATTGCGTCTTCAACTATATGTGCGACACAACGGCGGACACTTTGAACAGATTATGTAATACATTTTTGGACTATTTTGTAATTTTATTATTTTTCCCTATGGGTCCAGACTTACGGGACACCCTGTATATATAAATGAACAACAAACTCTTCTGAAATTAAGAACGATATAGCCTCTTGATTGAGGAGTTTTACTTCCATATCTCCGATAAGTCATTTTGATCGACACTCTCTTAACCGAAGTTAAACTAACCAGACGATTTAACTAACGTAAAGTTAACAGGGATTGATTTAACTTAATCTAACCTCATTTAAATTAATCCAACCTATACAGAGAGCGTGGCGATTTGGTTATCCACTCTAATAGACAGAGTTTATTTCCACAACAGTTTCGATGCCCACTGGCATCTTCCTCGGGTGGATACAGAAAAACGAATGAACCAAAACAAGAGGGAAAACAGTCCAGGGACTGTTAAGAAATTCGCACCTAGGTTAGATCCCGTTCTCCCGACACCGGAAGGGCATTTTCATTAAAGGGACCCGTTTATAAGTACATTCACACAAATTTAAAACTATCTTCTTGTTCTATACATAGAGATTCTATTATTTTTACATAATTATTACATTTATTATTAAATTTATTACATTTAATATTGCATTTTTTTTTTTTCGTTTTTCTGTATTTGTTTTTCTGTATCCACCCAAGGAGGATGCCAGTGGGCATCGAAACTGTTGTGGAAATAAACTCTGTCTATTAGAGTGGGTTTTCCTTATCATATTTTGATCTTCACGTAGAAAAAAGTTAAGTTTTTTGCATTTAACACGGAAATTAGTTACAAATTAAAAGAGAGAAATTTTCTTTGAATATCTGTTAACAGTTGTTACTTTTAACTAGCGAATTAATTATTAACCTCGAGAGAAATGATAATTCACTAAATATGTACAGTACTTTGGTAGAATGCCGCGAACCTCATTCGCTCGTCAAATATTTTGATCGACGAACCAAATTCTCGAGCCGTCGAGAAATTTGTATCGAGTGCAAGAATTTTCTCAACAAAAATATTTAATTTTTCCCAGACAAAGATACGAAACAAAAAGATCTCAACTCTCGTAACAATTTTATCTAATTTAACCTAACCCGATCTAATCTAACCTATAACTTTCATTTTCAAAAGACAGTTATTATAAATTTTGTAGACAATAAAAATGAATAAGATTTTTAGCAACACTATTTGGAAGATTTTTCTTTCCTACAGTTTACCTGAAGAAACCTTCCCGATAAATACGAGAACAAATCGTAAAAGGTCATGCGGAGTATCGAGTAAAAATGATGAAGGTAATTTTAAAATACCAATTAATAATTACCAGTGCTGATAAATGAAAGAAGAAATAGATAAAAATAGTGGAAATCTATGGCGCAAATGAATAAAAGACATGGAAGGATTTACCGGAAAGATTTCACTGTACAGAGAGAGGGTTGACAGAAGTAACTAAACACTTTCGGGTTTTATTTTTTTTATAATTTGTTAATAAATGTTAATAAATAATAACAGTCAATAATAATAATAATATCGAAGCAATATATTTAGAATAGTGTTGCTTTTTCCTTTGCATTATGTAAAGCTGAGACACGTTCTGGCATTCCATTGATAAGCTTTGCCATTTGTTCTAAAGGATTATCATTGTGGTGTCTATTTACTTTTGTCAGCCCTCTGTAATACTTTTCTCTGATTTCTCTTTCGCAAATTTAACTGTTTAAATGTATCATATAACGAGAGTGAGTGTGATTTTTTTTCTTTTCAATGCTCGTGATTTCTTGCAGTGACTTCACCCTTCTCAGTTAAAATTCAATCCTGAGTTAAAATTCAATTTCTTTTTACCTTCGCTTTCTCATATTTTAGTTTATTAATCTTCAAAGCTGGTACATTTCTAATTGAATTAAGAAGCTCCAGAGACTGCGTGTAAAGTGTCGTTACTTTTGCTATTTGATTATCATTCGGTTTTCATTATCAGACTCTAAAATGTAACTATATTCGTACTATTTCAACCACAAACAATAGCTCAGATTCAGTATGCCTCCTACATCTTTGGGATTTGATCTACGCAACATATACATACTGTATGTTCTCTGTTTATGTTACTGGCGGAGGCATGTAAAGCGTGTGAAACATCTTTTATGATACACCGCATTCCACGTTAAAATTTCCGACATGACCCATATTGAATATATACAGTATATATATATATTCGTATTTCCATAAAGTAATCACAAAGCGGACTCCAGAACAAACCTACATCCACCCAAAAGGAAGGAGTTAGTAATGTAATCTCGTTTCGTAATTTATATGAAACCTTTCCGTATCGCAAAAGATAACGCTGATAATTCACTGAGGAATCAAAACGAGAAGAAAAAGAAGAGGGCACAGAATTTGCAAGGATAAATTCAATGATTTACATCAGGGGCCTTCAACCTTTTTTAGCTTACCGCCCACTTTTTTGATTTTTGAGAATTAAAAAAACTTATCGCCCACCTTAGGGCAAAAAAAATAAATTATCATAATTAATAAAAGAAAAAAGAAAATAAATGTTTAATTACCTTTAATGAGAGCCTTGTGGTTGATGCTTGCTAATTAAAACTTTAAGTTGGGTTTTATTTTAGTAAGAAACAAACGAAGATCTCCTCTCTCTGCTATATTCAAATGATTTCTTTCTTTGGTAAGAATATGGTTCACTACACTGAATCCTGATTCAAACAGATATGAGGTAGGGAAAGCTACTAGTAGAGTGGAAATCTTATTCCATAAATGTGGATACAGCTTGGGTATTTTTTTTTCTGCCAAAGTTGTAGGTATCCACCTTCTTTGAAATTTGCTTTGCACTCAGCGTCATATTTTAATTGCAATAATTCCTCTTGACAGGTAACCTCAATATCACATACGTTTATAAAAAGGAGTCTCCATCCACGCATCGACTTTAAGGTTGATAATGTCTTGAATGCGATTTTCCGTGTCAATTTTTAGTGCATCAAGATGACTACTATATTTTTCCAAGTCACTAGCTGTGAGATCATCTTTGATTGATAACAATCAATTCAATTTTTTTTATTGTAGGATAGATGTAGATTGTAGAAGAAAACGATTGTGTTTGTGTGTGCGTACGTGTGTGTGATCTTAGTGTTAACTATATTTTTCGTCGATTTAGATCGGGTCTTTTGAAGTCTAAATTTTCATATTTACTACACCCTTAAGTGAATCTAATTACAGTTTTCGTGAAAATTTTCTACCGCCCACCTAAAATCACAATTCGCCCACTAGTGGGCGCTACTGCCCAGGTTGAAGGCCCCTGAATTTTACATTTACGCATAATTTCTTTCTATTTTGTTCCCTCAAATTCCTTTCCCAAGCTTCATAAAACACGTGTAAATCGTAATTGCGTGAACCAGCAGCCAATGTTTCTCAGCAGTTTCAGAGGCTCCAGTTTCATCACAAAAACCCTGAATACCAATAAACACGAGGGTAAACATTGCCTATATTTATTTTCATACACCTCGGAACTTACACGTTAGCTATAACGTCGCCGGCATTAACACAAGTTTCGAAAAAGTTTCCCCTTCCTTCAAACGTGCGTGCGTGTGTGTGTGTGTGTGTGTGTGTGTGTGTGCTTGACTACCTTACAAAACCGCAGCAATCTTTAAGATACACACAAAGCTCATCGCGACACGAATATGCATGTAGCAACATTAGCGGTGTCCAGTTTCAGAATTATTTTTCAATGGAAATCAATCAAAAAAGATATAATGAAGGTTAGGCTAGGTTAGGTTAGGCTAAGCTGTGCAAGATTGGGCTAATTTTGGTAAGACTAGGTTAAGTTAACTATGCTATTTGAATTAGGTTAAATGTTGTCATTCACAGTTGAAAATGTTACATTTTCGTACGTTGGCCAAACACATAATATATATATATAATATATAATATATATATATATATAATATATATATATATATATATATATATATATGAAAACTATTTCAAGAAAGTAACACGTGAAAAATATTTATGATGAATAAAACCACGAAGGAAAGGAAACACAAAATGGTGATCAAGCGCTATCGTCTAATGACATCCTCAGGAACACTGAAGTACATAAAACGGTTACAGCCTATATATAGGTTACAGAAAGAAAAAATAAAAAAAAATAAAAATAAATAACATATATATATATATATATATATATATATATATATATATATATATATATGCAATAAACGGAGAAGTAAAAATAAAAATTAAAGAATTATCAGATTTGTAAGGAAAAATATCGATTTTTAGCACAAGATCAAATTAATTATAAAAATACAAATTTATACTGGAAATCTGCCCGGGTTTTAACACTTTGCCTTTTATGGTCAAGTTTCGATATATATAAAAATAAAATGAAAATTAAAAGTTAATAAAGTAGCATACAAGTTTACCAAAGATTTAGCGTTCTACCCTTCTTATCTAAATCTGTTTTGAAGGAATTCAAAACAACAGGATCGAGTTGAAAAAGACCTTTGCTTATGTTGAAGTTATTTGAAAGTTGGATAATGGCAGACTCAAGAATATTTCTATTAACAATGTTGCTAGAGTGGAATAAAACTGAAGCATTATTCCAATCAATACAGTGGGATAACTCTGACAAATGGACAAAAAGGGCACTGGACAACTGTCCTGTTCTAACGGAATATTGATGCTGTTTTATACGTGTGTGCAAATCCTTTCCCGTCTGACCTCTGTAAAAGGAATCACATTGTTTACAACCAATTTTATAGATAATGCCTGAATTATTGGTAGGGCTATTTTTTATTATGATATTTTTCACAATATTGTTATATGAAAATACTACATTAATATCCAAAAGTTTAAGTACATTAGCAATGCCTAAAAAGCCCGGGAAAAATGGAAGTACTAAAATATTTTTGACAAAGTACGAGTGTTATTATTGACACGATAGAAAGTTCGTTTTGCCTTGTTGAGACAAGATTCCATAAACGCAGATGGATAACACAGATCACTTCCAATACCGTTGATTTTTTCCAATTCGGCATCGATGTATTCCGGACTGGCGATCCTAAGGGCGCGGAGAAACATTGATGAAAAAATGGCCTTCTTAGTGGGGGTGTCATGTCCCGAGTAAAAGTGTACGTAGGACAAATTGTTTGTTGTTTTCCGATAGATACTAAACTTAATTAAAACCTGGGCTTTCCCTATGTACACGCACATCCAAAAATGGGATTGAATTGTCTTGTTCCACTTCTAAAGTAAACTTAATGGAGGGGACTTGATCATTTAACTGAAGGAGGAAGTTATCCAGGTCACGATTCATGGGCCAGATACACAAAATATCGTCGACGTACCGCAACCAAGGGATGCCAACCCCCAGGATTCTCGGAATGTAAGTAATTTCGAAAAACTCCATATAAATATTGGAGAGGAGGGGCGATAAGGGGTTGCCATGGCCATCCCAAAAACTTGTTGATAATACTCGTTATTGAAAGTGAATTTACAGTCTTTGATGCAAAGCTTAATAAGTTCCAAAACAATGTGTAAAGGTAGTGGCAGGTCATACTTATATAATTCTCGGGAGAGAAAGTCAAGCATATCGTCAATCGGCACTTTTGTAAACAATGAACAAACGTCAAAACTGATCAATCTATCGTTAGTTTCAGTACGTGCATTATTCAATTTTTCAGTAAGATCCATGGAATTTTTTACATGTGAATCAGAGATAGTTCCGAGAATGGGGGACAAGACTTTGACAAGCCATTTGGAGAGTTTATAAGTAATAGAGCCCACCGAGCTAATAATAGGGCGCATAGGGTTGCCAGGTTTGTGGGTTTTAATGAGACCGTAAAGGTGGGGCAGAGAAGGTGAATTGGACATGAAAAGCGGAATTAAGTCCTTGTGATCTTTGAGAATGCGTTTCAAGCCACTATTAAATGATTTGATGACGTCATCCTGCGGGTTCTTCCTAAGTTTGCTGTATGTGGCGGGGTCCTGGAGAAGCTCGTTCATCTTTCCGATGTAGTCCACCTTGTCCATAATAACTATGGTGTTAGCCTTGTCTGCTTTAGTAATATGGAGCTCCCCATCTTTTTTAATTGTGAGAGGCTATCGCGAAAACGTTTAGGAAAGTTATCTTCGTAATTACCATTCGCCACCTATAAACGAGGCCTTTAACTATGTTAAACAAATACTGAGGGAGATTACACTGTTTTTCAAAACACGCGAGACTGTAACAAATTTGTAAAGCCGAAGGTTTTTTAACAATAAAAAAGGACATACCATATCCAAGGGCACTTTTTGCATCGTCACTAATGTTTTTCGAAGAAAGGTTCAAAACACACTTTGAGCTTGCTTGGGATGGCCATGGGCAACACCTTATCGCCCCTCCTCTCCAATATTTATATGGAGTTTTTCGAAATTACTTACATTCCGAGAATCCTGGGGGTTGGCATCCCTTGGTTGCGGTACGTCGACGATATTTTGTGTATCTGGCCCATGAATCGTGACCTGGATAACTTCCTCCTTCAGTTAAATGATCAAGTCCCCTCCATTAAGTTTACTTTAGAAGTGGAACAAGACAATTCAATCCCATTTTTGGATGTGCGTGTACATAGGGAAAGCCCAGGTTTTAAGTTTAGTATCTATCGGAAAACAACAAACAATTTGTCCTACGTACACTTTTACTCGGGACATGACACCCCCACTAAGAAGGCCATTTTTTCATCAATGTTTCTCCGCGCCCTTAGGATCGCCAGTCCAGAATACATCGATGCCGAATTGGAAAAAATCAACGGTATTGGAAGTGATCTGTGTTACCCATCTGCGTTTATGGAATCTTGTCTCAACAAGGCAAAACGAACTTTCTATCGTGTCAATAATAACACTCGTACTTTGTCAAAAAATATTTTAGTACTTCCATTTTTCCCGGGCTTTTTAGGCATTGCTAATGTACTTAAACTTTTGGATATTAATGTAGTATTTTCATATAACAATATTGTGAAAAATATCATAGTAAAAAATAGCCCTACCAATAATTCAGGCATTATCTATAAAATTGGTTGTAAACAATGTGATTCCTTTTACATAGGTCAGACGGGAAAGGATTTGCACACACGTATAAAACAGCATCAATATTCCGTTAGAACAGGACAGTTGTCCAGTGCCCTTTTTGTCCATTTGTCAGAGTTATCCCACTGTATTGATTGGAATAATGCTTCAGTTTTATTCCACTCTAGCAACATTGTTAATAGAAATATTCTTGAGTCTGCCATTATCCAACTTTCAAATAACTTCAACATAAGCAAAGGTCTTTTTCAACTCGATCCTGTTGTTTTGAATTCCTTCAAAAACAATTTAGATAAGAAGGGTAGAACGCTAAATCTTTGGTAAACTTGTATGCTACTTTATTAACTTTTAATTTTCATTTTATTTTATATATATCGAAACTTGACCATAAAAGGCAAAGTGTTAAAACCCGGGCAGATTTCCAGTAAAATTTGTATTTTTATAATTAATTTGATCTTGTGCTAAAAATCGATATTTTTCCTTACAAATCTGATAATCCTTTAATTTTTATTTTTATTTCTCCGTTTATTGCATATATATATATATATATATATATATTATATATATTATATATTATTTTTTTTTTTTTTTTTTTCTGTAACCTATATATAGGCTGTAACCCTTTTATGTACTTCAGTGTTCCTGAGGATGTCATTAGACGAAAGCGCTTGAGCACCATTTTGTGTTTCCTTTCCTTCGTGGTTTTATTCATCATATATATATATATATATATATATATATATGTGTGTGTGTGTGTGTGTGTGTGTGTGTGTGTGTGTGTGTGTGTGAAATAAAGTAAGGAATAGGAAGTTCCCTCACCTTTAATAATACGTAATAAAAGGTCGGACGAGTATATATATATATATATATATATATATATATATATATATATATATATATACGTACTGGAAAATATTATTTAAAATTATTAAGACGTGTGGGAAGTAATATAATTTATTGCTTTTATAAGTCAATATTTAATATATTTTAATACATTAATTATAAACTATTTCTTATCATATAAAGTAACTTTATTAAATATTTATTATTTTATTTAGCAATTCAATTAAATAGTAATTTTATGAATTATCATTATATTAGCGGAGTTTATAAGAACAAAGAATTATTATTATTTTTAGCTTATTTACTTTCTCGCAGACAGTTAAGTATATAATACTTGCTTTCAAACAGTACTGAATTTGTTTTAATTTTTGCTAACGACTTGCCAACGATTTATATATTTAGTTCATTTGCTCTCTTTCATTAATAATAAGCATAACAAAAGAACACCTTGTGGGGATATATATAATATACAGTATATATATATAGGGATGAGCCTCGGTGGTGTATTGGTTAGCATATCCGGTGACGGTAGGCGACGCGCAGCAAAACCCAGCTGTTCATCCTTCCACACAATAAAGAAAGTGGTTGGTAGATAAATGGGTACCCTGGGTGGCCTAGTGGTTAAGACGCTGTGCTGCTGCTGGGGTGTGGTTCGGATTCCACGTTAAACTGTAGGTGTGTGTGGAGTGAAAAGGTGTGTGGAGTGAAAAGCTTGACCTTCGTCAGAATGAACAATTCGGGCTGAAACTAACCACAGGTAAGGTATGCATGTGTGTGTGTGTGTGTATGTGTGTATGCATATATGTATGTATGTATGGATATATTTAGTGGCGACCATTAAAGGAAATTTAATATCATCGCAATAGCTTATGTGACACTTGGTGGGAAGCCATCATTTATATGATAGGTCATATAAGACCCCCTGCAGACGGCACGCAGAATGAAAGTGCATTTGGTGACAGAAAACTCTTTCTGATCTTGATAATTTCTGTGATTATAAAAGCGAAAACATATCTTCCTTATATATTATATATATATATATATATATATATATATATATATATATAAGAAGTACCACAAGGGGAAAGTATAATGGATTTCGACTTTACGACGGACGATATTACACAAGCCATAGGGAAACTAAAAACACACTCAGCGGCAGGACCGGATAAATGGAATGCCACACTGATCAAAAACTGCAAGAATGCAATTGCTGAGCCCTATACTGGATATGGAGACGATCACTAGACACGGGAGAAATACCGGGCATCCTGAAGAGCGCGAACATAGTTCCAATATATAAAGGAGGAGATCGATCTGAGGCCAAAAAATAGGCCAGTATCGCTTACATCCCATCTCACTAAAATATTTGAAAGAATAGTTAGACAGAAAATCTATGACTTTTTAGAAACGCAGAAAAAATTCAATGATAACCAACATGGGTTTCGGCCAGGCAGATCATGCCTATCACAACTAATGGAACACTACAACAACATTATTGATTCACTGGAAAGTACACAGACTTTGCTAAAGCGTTCGACATGTGTGACCACAGAATCATAATACATAAACTGAAATATATAGGAATAACAGGAAAAGTAGGGAAATGGATATATAATTTCCTTAGTGAGCGGCGGCAAGTCGTTACAGTACAAGGAGTATCTTCATCAGAATCAGAGGTCCTCAGCTCAGTACCACAAGGAACAGTATTAGCTCCACTACTCTTCATAATCATGCTAACTGACATAGATGAGGAAGTTACCAGAGACAGCACAGTAACATCCTTTGCGGATGACACAAAGATCAGTAGAAAAATAAGAAACCCAGAAGACATAAGATCCCTACAAACCGACATAAACAGAATCTACAAGTGGACGGAAGACAACAATATGAAGTTTAACACTGAGAAATTTCAGCTATTACGGTACAGAAAAAGAGAAGACTTAAGATCCATGGAATATTATACCCCAAATGGACAGGAAATTCAGAAAAATCCCAGAGCAAAAGATTTAGGGGTTGTAATGACGGATGATGCGAAATTTGAGACAAAATAAGATAGCAGTAAACAGAGCAAAGAGAATAACGGGACAGATCTTGAGAACCTTTAAACGAAGGGATAGGAATGTAATGATTCCTCTACTGAAAACCCTGATAATACCCAAATTGGAATAATGCTCGGTCCTAACATCCCCATATAAAAAAGAAGACATTAGACAGCTGGAAGGGATCCAGAGAAGCTTCACAGCCAAGATCAATGGGTGCAAAGAACTAAATTACTGGGAAAGGTTACGCGAACTAGACCTATACTCACTGGAAAGGAGAAGAGAGAGATACACCATTATTTACACTTGGAAAATAATGGAGAAACTAGTCCCTAATCTTACTCTGAACCCTATAACTCCCCAAACAACGGTGGACAGTAGAAAGGGCAGACTGTGCCGTATTCCCAAATTGAAGGCGAGACAGGGCACATCCTTAACCCTGAAAGAAAATAGTTTTGTAGTGAGAGAACCAAAACTGTTTAATCAGTTGCCCAAAGACTTAAGAAACACAAAGGGAGTTGCAGTGGAAATCTTCAAAAGAAGACTAGACGCCTGGATAGAACAATCCCCGATGAGCCGGGCGTACCTGGCTATGTGAGGTGGAGAGCGCAAGAATCAAACTCACTACTTCACCAGACCAATTCGAGAGGGGGGGCGACAAGCTTGACCTTCGTGAAATGAGAGATCATCACGCGAAACCTTTGTAAGGTTGTAAGGTAAGGTGTGTATATATATATCAGTTGCGGCTCGTGACTAAAAATTCTGGGGGTGCTGTCTCTAAGAATGGGTTGAAATAATTACTGAAATAAAAGGATGAGCATTGAGCAATGAATAAAAGTTTCAAAAGTTATTGAAAAAGTTATTCAGTGAGCTCATCCTTATATTGTTCTTGATTATTTCAATTGTAAATAAAAAATTTAGGGGTGCTGCAATTCCGCAGTGTCTACCGACGAGCCGCCACTGATATATATGCAATAAAATAACAGAACAACACGTGATCTTTTTAATAAGCAAACAACCACAGGGAAAAGGAAAAGGAAACACGAAATCCGAGCGCTTTCGTGATATATTCACATCTTCAGGGACAAGAAAGATATAGACAGAATTTACCAAGTAAATGAGTTAAATACACAAGCAAAAAATTCCCCAATAGGCAACTCAATTTAAAAACAATAAAACAATCTAAAGATTTTTTCCCAATAGATAACTTAATCTAAAGGCTACTAAATTATTGAATACATAAAAACTATATAAAGGAAATTAGACAATTAACAAAGAACTGCATAGATAAATCTTTAAAAATGGCAAAGAAAACCTTCTAAGAGGTAAAAGACAAGACTCCTTATACCACAAAAAACGCCTTAGCGTTACCATTTAAAGAAAATTTCCTTGATCTGCCGAAACTGCTAAGGACTTTTAATGTAAATATCGCGTTTAGAAATTTAGATGTAATTAAGAATTAATTGATTAAAAACTCTCCTTTAAGTGAACAGGGTTGTGTATATAAAATTCCATGCACAATATGTAATAAATTTTACATTGGTCAAACTGGCAAGACGCTTGAGTTACGTATTAAGCAGTGGTTGTTTGCATATATATATATATACACAGGTGTGTGTGTGTGTGTGTGTGTGTGTGTGTGCGGGTGCACTATACAGCATGTCCAAAACGGTGACAATAGGTTATTATGTCTCCGAACGCATTTCACTTACTCAATTAATATGTCAGAAACGTGTCTTCTTCAATGAAAACCTTGTCTTCTTCTCGGACTAACCTTAGAGTGGATCTTAGGGTCTTTGTTAGCCTTAGCTTCTGTAGATCTGTAGAAAACCTTGTTTTGGAGATAATTTAAACTCGTTGTTATAATTTTTACTCATTTTTTTTTATAATTTATGATTTATGCATACCGAAGGACAGCAATTGTCATCAAAATTAGTAAATTTCCACATCGTAAATCATTTTAACCTTTTAATCCAAAATAAATATTACATGAATAGATAAAAATTGCCTAAGTAAATAAAGTGACTCCCAAAATACTTAAATAACTCGTAACTGGACAAAGAAAGTAACGAGAATTCAATTAAAAGCAGTCTCATACCCCTACTTGGACCAAAACTACACCTTCATACAGTGAGCGACAGAAAAATCGGCCCACTTGGAATATCGCGAAAAGCAAAAAAGTGGGGAAGCTTCTATTTATAAGTTTTAAAATTCGAAAATATAGTCTATGAGGCAACCAAATGACGAGACAAAACAACGTCAGCTGCGAACACACTAGCTGTAACGAATTTTCGACTTCTTTTAAGAATTCGATAATCTGACATTCACTTGCTCTTAGACTGCTAGTGCCACTTTTTTCTTCCACTAGTGGGAGTATAGTAAGCATTTGCGTTTAGTAACAGGTAGACTTCTAATTCTTTTGGGTTTCCACATAACCAACGTTATGTGGAGACAGGAGAGTACACTTGAAGATCAGGATCTGGAAGATCGCGCTGCACATCTGCCCGTGACGATCGTTTCATCGTCTTGAGTGTTTTGCGAGATCGTCGCTTGACTGCCACAAACGTCCGCAATGAGCTGGAAAGGTCTCGAGACGTCAGTGTATCAGAGCGAACCATTAGAAGGAGACTTATGGAAAGTGGCTTACATACTAGACGTCCACCAATGAGCCCGGAATTGCTCCCACACCGCCGCAATGCTCGTTTTGCTTTCGCCAGCCAAAATAATCATGCCATAGATTGGGAATCAAGTAAGTTACTTTATAAATGTAATAATTATGCCAAAAGAAAAATAACAGAATCTGTATGTATAGAACAAGAAGATAATTTTAATTTGTGTGAAGGTACTTATAAGCTGGACCTTTAATGATATTCTTAGTCAAAAAATCCTTTCCAGTGTCCGGTGAACGGGATCTGACCTAGGTGTGAATTTCTTAATGGTCTCTGGCCTTCTAGAATGTTCCTTACTTTTCCTGGATTGTTTCCTTACTCACTTTTGTTCCTTCGTTTATCTGTATCCACCCGAAGAGGATACCAGTGGGCATCGAAACTGTTGTGGAAATAAACTCCGTCTATTAGTGTGTTTTATTGTCACATTTCGACCTCCACGTAAAAAAGTGAAGTTTTGCATTTACAAATGTTCAAATTTATGTCTTGTTTTAGGACCTCTTTTTTTTTGGCTGCAGGTAGACTAACACGCAATGGCTAATATGAAAGCGAGTTACGCTCGTGTAACAAGGTTTTCTCTGCCCCAATTAGAGAGAGTAGAAAGATCAGAAGTCAGGTGCACCATAGCCGTCTCACGCGAAGCATGGAGTGATAGTTGAGAGGGACGCTTTGGGAAGCGGGTGGAGAAGTAAAGAGTGCAATCATCGGCATAGGAGTGGGTAGGACAGGAAATGTGACTTAATATATCATTGATAAATAAAAGGAAAAAAGTGGGTGACAGGGCAGAGCCCTGAGGAACATTACTATTAATAGCTTTAGGAGAAGAACAGTGGTCAACTACAACCGCAGCTATGGATCGGCCAGAAAGGAAATTAGAGATGAAGGCACAAATAGAAGGATAGAAACCGAAGGAGTGCAGTTTGGAAATTAAAGATTTGTGCCAGACTCTGTCAAAAGCGTTTGATATGTTTACCGCAATAGTAGGTTTCATCGAAATCCCAAAAGAAGGATGACCAAAAGTCAGAGAGATGTGCAAGAAGATCGCCAGTGGGGCGTCCTTTAATTGCGGAACCCAAACTGGCGTTCGAAAGAAGATTGTGAGAAGAGAAGTGTTTAAGAATCTTTCTGTGAAGGATAGATTCAAAAACTTTAGCAAGGCAAGAAATCAAAGCAATTGGACGATAATAGGAGGGTTCAGAGCGGTCACCCTTCTTTGGGACAGCTAAATGAAAGTTAACTTCCAGCAGGAAGGGAAAATACTAGATGAAATTCAAATACAAAAGAGTTTGCCTAGGCAGGGTATCCTGCCGATGGCAGTATAAGTATAAGTACAGTATAACCACAGTTCTTGAGAGCAACAGGAGGGACACCATCAAGACCAAACATCTTTGGAGGAGATCCTAATTTTAGACATAATTAAGTCAGAGGGCCATCTACATCCGGAGGAACAGCACCGGAATCGTCCAGAGTTGAGATGAAGACAAAAGTTTGAGCGAAGAGTTCAGCTTTATGAAGAGAAAAGGCGGCAACTGAGCGTCGGGATGGAAAAAGAGGAGAGAAAGAAGAAGTAAAGTTGCTGGAGAGGTTTTTGGTTAGGTACCAGAAAGAGCGAGAAAATTGGGATTAGATAAGTTTTCACATTTTTTGTCTGATGAAGGAATTTTTGGCTAGTCGAAGAACAGATTTTGCATGCAGAGCTGGGCACTTGCGGCATATTTTGCGGTACTGCGGTACTGCGGTACTACCGCACTACCAAACCGGTACCAAACCGGTACGCCGAAATTTGAATGCGGTAGCGGTACTGCGGTACTTTCAGCGATCCTTTGCGGTACTGCGTTATGCGGTACCGGTTTGGTAGTGCGGTGGTACCGCAGTACCGCAGTACCGCAAAATATGCCGCAAGTGCCCAGCTCTGTTTGCATGATTCTGAGCAGAAATATAAGCAAAGTGAGAGTCAGGAGTTGGATGATGACGGTACCTTCTGAAAGACTCCTCTCTGTTACGGATAGCATTAGAACAAGCAAAGTTAAACCAAGGTTTTTTTGCATTAGTTGTAGGTAAAGAATATGCCCGACAGAATCACCTTCGTGATGCGCTCATCACACTTGGGGGGACCACGGCCACGGAAGCAGTAATCATTCCACGGGAAATCAGAGAAGTACTGCCTATGGGTCTCCTAATCAGCGGCGCCAAAGTGCCAAAGGCGCCTCCTCTTGAGAGGATCCAAAGGATAAATTGGAGCGATAGGACAGAAAATAGATGTAAGATTGTGGTCGGAGGGGTCGGAGGAGAAAAGGAAGGAGTCATAATTTCAAAGAAATTACAGCTTCACAGGCTACAATAGAGGCCTAGGCCAGGATCAAATCCTTAACCCAGGGCTAGGTAGTCTTATGTAATAAACTGATGCCAAACTTTAAGAGCCTCAAAATCATAAATTCAGATAGGCAAAATTGTCTTTCATGACACAAATACTTTGCACAAATACATTATTCTGTACGAAAAAAATAGTGGTTTAAATAAACATGCACTCGGATCAATGAACAATTAAGAAATTAACGTTTGGAAACATCCTTCTCGGAACATGAACACTGACGAAACTTTGAATAAAGTGTCATGGGTGACACTGTTGTGCTCAAAAAGCACCGAAAAATGCTGTCATGTTGTTCATGAATATTTGTCATGGGTGACAAATGCGTAGTGTGACTCGAGTATAAAACGAACTGGTTTTGTCGCCATGACAGCTTCATAATTTTAAACATTTTAAATTATAACCAAGTCTTTTTAAATAAATAGCTTCATTGTATTTTATTTTCAAAGTATAAATCAGTACACATAGCAGGAAAGGCCTACATGATTTTTAGCTTATAGGAAGTAATTAGAAAACCATTTACTCGCTATCAATTAAGTTTGTTTTAAACTGGTAGCATTAATAAATTTAGAAATTGGAGAACAATGGCAACTTGATATATGTACTCTTTATGTCAAAGAAATTTGATTAAAAGAAAAATGAATACGTTGGTTTTTATTTGACGTTTAATTTTAGTTTTTTTTAATTTTCTAAAACAATCCTCGAATCCGATACAAATCCAAACCTGAATCCAGCAAAGAAAATTTCGAATCCGATACAAATCCGAACCTGAATCCAGCAAAAAATCTTCGAATCCGAATCCAAATCCACTTAAAGTGTGTCGAATCCAAATCCAGCACCTATGATATATATATATATATATATATATATATATATATATATATATATACCAGCATACTTTTTCTGACTTGATTAACTAATGTAAGAGAAATCTAGCATAACGCTTGTGAATTTTAACTAATAAACTAATATGCGAAATGTATGGATTATATAGGGTGATTCACTCGCTGGTAGTCCCAGAGTATCGCTAATAGGATACTCTGGCGCTACCAGCGAGTGAATCACCCTGTATAATATTTAAATATGCTCAAAAGACGCTTCGCCTCTATTTTTTAGTCATTTTAAAGAGCTTTCGCTCAGAAATCTAATAAAAGCTTAACAGTAATTTCGTTTCACACACTCCATCAAGCAAAGTTTAATTATGAGTGAATATTATTTATTTATTAAACTCAAGTATGGCTGTTCATTCCCTTAGACTTTCATTACATCTTCTTAATTTCGGTTTAAATGAGGAACTTCTTCAGGATTCCTCTCTCTCTCTCTGAAGCGGTAATAAACAAAAGCACTAAATCCCAACTGGTATTAAATACAATGGAAGATGTATCTGCTTTAATAAAAATTGTGTTGTTTTAATTGAAGTCCGTTTATCAATTATATTTTGATAAATGTAATTTTAAATTTTCCATTTTTAAATTATAAATTAACTTATTGAGATTTCAAATTTTTTTTTAATTTTTTAAGTTTTTAAAAACTTAAAAATTAGTTTTAAGTTATCCAAATCCATTTTAGTCTTTTTGGAAATAAAACATTGTGTAAACTTAACATTTGTTGAAAAAACTTGGGTTGACTGTGTTGTACTGTACATTAGGGTGGATCGATTTTACATTTTTTCGATTTCCATATTCTAATAGAGACAAAAACTTGCGCATGCATGAGAAAATAGCCTCTGCAAAATCTTAGCTTAATAGGTAATCATCTTCTGCCCCCGGCAGAGCGATGAAAATCATATTTTAGTAGTCAAAAACGTATTTTTCTTATAATTTTTAAAATATTTCAATATGCATCAAAATTATTCCTAATAACTATAAAGTCGATGAAAAAGACTTCATATGATCGTTTTTCCAAGCGCGTTGTCCTACGTTAATATCTTTTGCCCCCGGCAACAACGTCAAATGTTGAAAAAATAGGTAATTTATATACCTATTTTCAGATCGGCTCTTTGTCTTAAATAATGCATTTATATATTTCCCATAGCATTTATATCGTTGCTTAGGCATGAAATAACACACACGCAAAATTTTATGACTCTAGAGTAATATCTTCTGTCCCCGAGAAAAGTCTAAATGTGGATTATAATTACGTTAATGCGATGTTATAAGTACGATAAGTACTGTTATTTTATTTATTTGTCGGGTTCAAAATCCCAGCTGAGCCGTGAACGGCCAAATTCTAAACGGCCAGTTCTACCTAAAGCCCAAGTTAAGCTAAATTAAACTTACGGATTTGAGATCCTATTAGGTCCTACCTCAGGGTAACCTCAGGGTTGCTGACTCGATGCGGGCCTACCTTAGACCTTAGTTACATGAATTTAATGTAAACAAAAAGGGTACTATTTATGGTCTTCTTTCTCAACCTTGCAACAACAACGCAACCTGGACTATTGCACGATGCAACAATCTTGTATCTAAACAACCAAACTGAATTGCAAGAGAGCTCTCTACAAGACCACACCCTGTACGTACGACATCCCACAAACGAGTAGAAAGAACGCGCAGCGCCCCAAAATGATGCCAACAGTGTGACCAAACAATGATGCCACAAGAGCTAAAAAATGCTAGCTCTAAATTAAGTTAATTTTTCACTAACCTTACAATTATGAGATGGATATATATACACCTTAACTTAATATATACAAGCAATGCTGCATCAATCAGCTTAGTCATCATATCGCCTTGGGACAACAATGGTTCTTCCTCTTCTAGATTTTCTAACAAGTACTAAGTACAGCTCCTCGCTTGCTAATTTTATAAAATTAGCAACCCAGAACTCACCACGAGGAGGTGGCTGTACGTCGAGTTCCACCCTATCCAGCCCCAACCACCCTTCCTTTGGCTGCATGTCGATTTACATACGGTAATCTTTCTTAGAATCAAATCGTGGAATTTTTGTTCGGGAGTGAAGACGGGAGCGGAAGAATCCGTCCCTCTCTTCTATTCCACTTACACTGGCAGAGGCTTCGGTTACTAATTTGATGAGTCTCTCGACCGCTTGAGTATGACAAGGGAATAGTGGGATCAGTCCATCAGGCTGGTCTCCCGTCTCAACAAACTCTTTTATTCGGGTATCAGGTATTGTTTTTGTAACGGGGGGTTCGGTCACCTCAGCCGTTTGCCAGTTGATCATTTCGTAATAGTTTTGACTATCGTAGAGCAGCTCAGGCATGGCGAAGGCTCGAATTTCCCCCGCTGGTGATTGTTTTGATCGTGCTTTTAATATTCTTCTCCATCCCAATTCTCTTATGTGTTGCTCATCGGCATGTAGCATGGAGATCAAAATATTTTCTGGGTGAGCAAAGAAAGAATTTCTACGGAGGACTTTGTTGGCGATTGTCTTAGATCTTTGAGGCATGGTCTGAGAGAGACGCATCATTTCGAAAAAATGTTTTGCGCCCTCAGTGAAACTGGAGTTTTTCTTTATCTTAAACCAAATTGGTGCGTAAACTGTCATAATGAATCGCACAATTTCGTTGAAGGTGCTGGAGGGTTCACTGGTTGAAACATAGAGGCTCAAAATCTATTTGCTGTTGTCAGCCACCTGGAATGCGCCATCTTACCTGGATTTCGAGCCGCGAGAGCTGAAGAGCAGCTACCGCTCGACACTGCTGTGTAGATGCCTAACAAATATTTTTGGTCAGTGCTCAACTCGGCATCATCTATGTCAATGTCGGGAGATGGAATGGCATCGAATTCTGTAATTGGAAGTTTTTCGCAGTCGTTCAGTTGTTTTCCAACTGGTCCAGTAAAGCCCATTGGCCCAGTTGTTTTGCCGTCCAAGTCTTGAATGAGGTGTCGCAGTGATAATTCATTACCGTGTAATAGGCATATGATCCACTGAACTGGCCTTTGTAGTTTCATTTCAATCATACGAATGGCTCCACCCTTTCGACTGGCGCGTCAGTGGCAGCTGCTGCTGGCAGCACTCACCAGAGATGACCTTTAAACCCTAGCCTAGAGTCATAAAATTTTGCGTGTGTGTTATTTCATGCCTAAGCAACGATATAAATGCTATGGGAAATATATAAATGCATTATTTAAGACAAAGAGCCGATCTGAAAATATGTATATAAATTACCTATTTTTTCAACATTTGACGTTGTTGCCGGGGGCAAAAGATATTAACGTAGGACAACGCGCTTGGAAAAACGATCATATGAGGTCTTTTTCATCGACTTTATAGTTATTAGGAATAATTTTGATGCATATTGAAATATTTTAAAAATTATAAGAAAAATACGTTTTTGACTACTAAAATATGATTTTCATCGCTCTGCCGGGGGCAGAAGATGATTACCTATTAAGCTAAGATTTTGCAGAGGCTATTTTCTCATGCATGCGCAAGTTTTTGTCTCTATTAGAATATGGAAATCGAATAAAATGTAAAATCGATCCACCCTACTGTACATACAATCTCTTCGCTCCACTTTTACATGAATTCTGAACTTCTACATTAACTTTGTAGAAGACATTCCACAGTATCCAAGTCAATTTTATTCTAATTTCACTTTATGTAAACATACTTGGTTCATTTATCAAGTAAAAATTATTAATCTTTGTATATTCATTTCAGATTTTAAATGAAAATGACTCTCCTAACCTAAATTAGACAGACCTCCATAAAATCAAAAACTCAATTTTGAATATGTTTAGATTTTTGGGGATCAACTTCATACCAGTCGATTTATGCAGTCCGATTTTATGTCAATCCCGCTTCTGGTCGACTTTGTTCCTGTACACTTTTTTTGCACTACACTGTAATATAAAGTTGTTCCATACAGACCACCAACGTTTTTAGAAATTAAGTGGAGCGATTTTGAATAATTTTTATTTTTAATGTTGATATAATTGGTTCAAGATTGGCCCAGAAAGGAAAGTTGCCCCAACGGCTTCAATGATGGATCATTCGTTTCAAGAAGAAATCGCTCCATAATCGGCTCTTGCAGAAAATGGAGCAATTAATTCTTTAGAAATGGTGTTCTGTATAATTTAATTCGAGCGTTGGAACAACTTCCTTTCTAGACCGATTTTGAACCAGTTACTCTATATCGACATTACAAAATAAAATTGATTCAAAAACGTTCCATATTCGGTCAAATGGAACAATTAAATTTTTAGAAACGACGCTATGTATACATGGAACAACTCTACTCAAAAGTGTACAAAGATTACACTGGTCAACACTCATTTTATTGCCAATCATATTAGAGTGATTTTGGGGTAACTTTGTGGTGCTGATTCCGAATATGACATCGGTTTTGCTAGATTGGCTCTAATTTATGAGATAATTGGTACCCCATTGAAACACGTAAAAATGCAAAAAATTTAATGTTCAGGCGGAGCCTACTTACAAATCGCATTGAAATTGTCTCAAATCATACAAAAGTAAACACATGAAATACATAATGGCATTTTATTCGGTCTCACCATCTAGAATGTTCCGGTAGTTTCCCATATGCACGCGTTATGGTTACGTTTCCTATTAATTGAGGGTATTCATTATCTCAAGAACTAGAGCCAAATCGGAAAAACTACTTTCATTTTGGAATTCAGCAACCCCAAAATACCCTAAATTCGTACGAATTTCCTTGACAACGAAAAAAAAATGTTTTTTTGTTGACCTGTGTTATTTGTGGATGATGCCACGGATAACACCATCATTACTATATACTGTAGATGTAATTATTTTTGAAATGAAGAGAGCTTGCAACTTGATACTGTTGGCGGAAGACTCTCAAAGCTCTAACAAAGCTTCTTTTTTCTTTCGTTTTTCAAGGAATATCAACGAATATCCTCAACTTCGATAGAGAAAGCGTTTAAGGTAAAATCTAGTTCAGGTTAGACAGAACTGTTGTATATGTTAACGCATACGTGTTAACGTAGACGTTGATATATACGATAATGCATACTCATCTTTATGAGTATACTGAATGAATGGTACGACTACGCATAACTAAATATTGTTAATTTGTACGTTAAATTTATAAATTTCACTTATTTGTACTTGTTTATTTTTATCATTTTAAACAAGTGAAACAGAACTTTGTAGAATAGACTGATCTTTATGACAGCTATCCGCCCTGACTTTTGAGTGTCACCATCTAGAAATGGGTCTTGCGAATGGTCACCGGTCTTTAATAAAAGCAGGTGACACTATATGGAACTCTCTTCCTCTATGCTTAGAAGTAGCTGTGCTTTAAAAGGGATATTTGTAAAATATATTATGCAGTTTGGTGGTTGAATAGCTTGCCGAGAAGGACCGTATAAGCATTCGTGGTAAGCTAAATTTTCCCATTATTCACGATAATTTTATGAAATTAGCTTTTGTACGCCGTTATGTAAATTATTATTATCATTATTATTATTATTACTATTTAATGTACAGTGTTCTAACGTCTTCACAGATTCCTAAAAGCATTTCTCGCAGACTGTGAGCTCTTTCTTAAAACTTTTTGAGTAAAACACTAAATCATTACTATACAATGTAAAGTATTAATTATTTTATTTATGCTGTACGTACATTTATTTTGACGTTTCATTCCCCCTACTTTGACCATCATTACGAAAATAATAAAATTTTACACAAATGGGTAAGTTTATCAGTGTATACAACTTTTTAGTCAGAATATTTAATGTGAATATGTAAATCTCAGGCTTATATTTTCTTTAGACAGATTAACTGGTTCGTAAGTCATAAAACTTGCTTATTTTGAATATGACTTTAAAGTTATCTTAAATTTTTTTATGCTTGAAGGAGGGGCCAAGGGCGAATGCCTACAAAAACGCCCCCATAGAAGAAGAGAAACAGAATCAAGATCCAAAGTTGTCGAGATGCTTGGACACTGCGTTTGAAAGCTTTGAGGTCATAGACAATGGGGAAGGTGCATTGAGTAAGTTTGTTCCAGACCGGTTGAGTAGGTGAAAGATTGAAAATATTGATTAATCCCTGCATTAGAGAGTTGGACAAGGAATGAGAATGAGTAGAAAGTGTGGTACTGCGTGCTCTCCTTAAAGGAGGAGGCACGTAGTTAGAGAGTTCAGAAGAGCAGTGTCCGTTATAATAGCGACAGTAAAGAGAGAGAGTGAGGCAACATTGCGGCGAAGAGAGAGAGAGATTGAAGACAGTCAGTAAGAGACGGGGAAATGATGAGACGAAACGCCTTTGATTCCACACGATCAAGTAGAACCACCCCAAACATGAGAAACGTATTCCATACAGGAGCGGACGAGACCCCTGTACAGAGACAGCAAATGAATGGGGATGAAAAAACTGCGGAACCGTTAACAGAAGAGGAATGTTAAAAAAAGAGGAAGGATTGAGTCGCGTGTTGTTGAAGATAAGGGAATAGTCGTGTCGAAGATTGTGACGAGTAGACAGTTGAAAGAACTGTTTTTTGAGGCATTCAGAGCCACAAGGTTTTATCTGCCCCAGTCAGAGATAGTAGAAAGACCAGAGGTAAGGTGCACCATAACCGTCTCACGCGAAGCTTGGAGTAATAGTTGAGAGAGACGCTTTGGGAAGCGGGTGGAGAAGTGAAAGGTGGAATCATAGGAGTGGATAGGACAGGAAATGCGACTTAATAGATCATTAATAAATAAAAGGAAGATTGTGGGTGACAGGAAAGAGCCCTGAGGAACACCACTATTACTAGCTTTAGAAGAAGAACAGTGGCCACTACAACCGCACCTATAGATTGGCCAGAAAGGAAATTAGAGATGAAGGCACAGAAGAAGGATAGAAACCAAAGAAGGGCAGTTTGGAAATTAAAGATTTGTGCCAGACTCCATCAAAAGCTTTGGACATGTCTAGCGCAAGAGCAAAGGTTTCACTGAATTCTTGAAAGGAGGATGGCCAAAAGTCAGAGAGATATGGAAAAAGAGCGCCAGTAGAGCGTCCCTTAATTGCAGAATTCATACTGACGATGTGAAAGAAGATTGTGAGTAGAGAGATGTTTATGAATCTTCCTATGAAAGACAACAAAAAAAAAGATAGGTTCAACGGTATTTTTAAGTAATGATATGCCGTTGATGTATTGAATTCCAGGAGCAAGTGTAGTTTACGTCCTCCTGACGCAAAAGGGGGCAGAAACTACACTAGATCAAAGTTGGGGAACGTAAACTATGCTAGTATCATTAGGAGACATTTTTTGAATGAATCCATTAAATAAAACGTCAAAACTAACGAAAATATTACGACTTAATCTAACAATTGTCAATTTTATATATATATGTATATATATATATATAATATATATATATATATATATATATATATATATATATAAATTGACGCTTGGTTAGGTTAAGTCGTAATATTTTCGTTAGTTTTAACATTTTATTTCATTAGGTATACGTGGACAAAGTTGGGGAATGCAAACTACACTAGGATAATGTAGGGAACTCCAAAAACTGAAAAAGTAGTATAACATATTAGAACTAATATAGCAAATAACAATTACACCAAATCTTTTTGAGGAAGTTCATACTTCTTGACAAGTGTTACTAAGTTCATTATCAATACTCAAAATGCATCGTTGATATAAATAATTTCTATTAATATCTCTCTCATTCCAAAAAATGTTAAGGTGTTTCATTCTTTTGACCGTATCTGTATATGCAGATAATAAAGATAGATAGATAATAATAGATAATAGATAATAGATAATTATAGATAATAATACTTAGCGTAATAAAGAAGGTAAGAATAGAGTAAAACAAGAAATTAAAAGCAAACTTTCCTAATATTTCAGTGGCATTTCATCTACTACCAAATTACGTTGTAATTTTTTTATATCATACAAAGTAATGGATTAAATTTAATTTCATTCATAAGAAAAAAGGAAACTGTGTTGTAGTGTAAATAGTAGTAGTAGTAGTACCTGCGTAAGTAGTACAGGGTGTTCATAAAGTCACGCAAGTGGATATGCATGTAGACCACCATATTCACTTGCGTGACTTTATGAACACCCTGTATTGCCTGACCAAACTATTCCTAACAATTTTCAGTAATATCAAGTAAAATATAAGCCATTAAGAGTGTAATGAAAATTAAAATAAAAATGAAAATGAAAAGGTTTATTGGCAGATTATAAGTCCATATGACAAATATTATTAATACAATGACAGTTCATATACTAAGGATAGAAATATATACAATTGATTAGAAATAATACTATAATGTCGAAGTTAAGTGGAGCTACAGACAGACGTTTTCATACCAAGAATTCCATAGCTTAGAGCAGAGCTTTCCAAACTGTGTCGCCAAGTTTAGTTAATCATTTTCAATTTTTTTGTATTTTGAAAATTTTGATTTTTGTATCAACAAAATCGGCTACAAGATAAACCACCTACTGAAAAATTATCTGATATTTGATATTTGATAACAAAAATTAATTAGTGTGTCGCCAACGTGAAAAGTTTGGAAAGCTCTAGCTTAGAGGATAAATGGCAGGACTCATGGATAGCTTGGATAATTGGGTTGGTTGATTTTTTAATTCTTTGCATTATACTGTATTGATCACGTCTTGTTACCTCCGGGAAACTCGGGACATTGCGGGTAGCAAACATTTGCGAAGCTGAGCATCTCGGGGATAATTTATGTAAGAATCTAAAAGACCTGTTGTACAGCAAATTTGGGGTTCTGCCAGAACCTTTTTTATAATTCACTCAGAGTTGTTGTCCGTATATATTACTGCAGAAAGTACGAAAGAGAGTGTCTTTAGCTTCACTTGTACAGAATCGAAAGTTCCTTATGGTCATATTCCCTTTAGCACACAGGCTTCGAGATTGTTTTCTTATATCCGAGTCATTACTCAAGGAGCTGGTAATAGTTTGACCCAAATACTTAAACTCTTGTACTTCCTCAATTACTTCACCTCTCATTTTAAACCTAATATCAGCTGGCTGATTACAACTTTTAGGATGAAATTTATAACCTTCATTTTTGTAACACTAAAAAGAATATCATGTTTCTGCGAATACACTTCGCAGACTTTTAGTAGCCGATCCAGACCTTTAACAGAGGGACTTATTGACACCATACCACAGAGCTTTCCAAACTTTTCACGTTGGCGACACACTAATTAATTTTTGTTATCAAATATCAAACATCAGATAATTTTTCAGTAGGTGGTTTATCTTGTAGCCGATTTTGTTGATACAAAAATCAAAATTTTCAAAATACAAAAAAATTTAAAATAATTAACTAAATTTGGCGACACACCTGGGAGGTATTGGCGACACATTAATGTGTCGCGACACACAGCTTGGAAAGCTCTGCCATACCATATGGTAATATTTTCGTGTATCGAAGAAATAAGTACACCGCAATTTGATGGCAGGAAATTGGTTTTAATTTTACAGGATTAAAGACCATTTCTATGTTTTTTTTGGTACGTAAATTTAATGGACTAAAAACTTTTTTAATATTTAAATATTTATCATCTCAAACATGTATCTCAATGAATGAAAGCGAATATTTGACAAGTGGTATTTTCACAATGTATAAATCACGAGAGGGCGCGGAGTACTCGTGAATCTGCTGATCTACTCTCAGGAGATTACTCATTGTTAAAGGGTTTCCTGGTTTAGAAGCCGCATATTTTCCGTTCTTTAAATACATGATCGTTATCACAAGGTGGTCGTTATATAGAGAAAGGTTGTTAGGTGCAGTTTAACATTCTCTCTCTCTCTCTCTCTCTCTATATATAATATATATATGCATATAACTGCAATGACCGCGCAGTATATAAATGAATAGAAACGACATAAGTGTTAAGGAACGTTTCTGCACAAGAGGAGGAGAGATAACGAATAATGAAAAATGAGGCGAACCGCCCAGGAATCGAACCCAGGGCCTTCCAATTGCCGGTCGGACGCTCTACCATTATGCTACGGACCTCACTCAATCACAAATCGAAATTCTCCCACATAGGGCAGAAACCAATGCCCTGAGAGGGCACCCTCGCAAATCGTGAATATGCGCATATAACTGCAATGACCGCGCAGTATATAAATGAATAGAAACGACATAAGTGTTAAGGAACGTTTCTGCACAAGAGGAGGAGAGATAACGAATAATGAAAAATGAGGCGAACCGCCCAGGAATCGAACCCAGGGCCTTCCAATTGCCGGTCGGACGCTCTACCATTATGCTACGGACCTCACTCAATCACAAATCGAAATTCTCCCACATAGGGCAGAAACCAATGCCCTGAGAGGGCACCCTCGCAAATCGTGAATATGCGCATATAACTGCAATGACCGCGCAGTATATAAATGAATAGAAACGACATAAGTGTTAAGGAACGTTTCTGCACAAGAGGAGGAGAGATAACGAATAATGAAAAATGAGGCGAACCGCCCAGGAATCGAACCCAGGGCCTTCCAATTGCCGGTCGGACGCTCTACCATTATGCTACGGACCTCACTCAATCACAAATCGAAATTCTCCCACATAGGGCAGAAACCAATGCCCTGAGAGGGCACCCTCGCAAATCGTGAATATGCGCATATAACTGCAATGACCGCGCAGTATATAAATGAATAGAAACGACATAAGTGTTAAGGAACGTTTCTGCACAAGAGGAGGAGAGATAACGAATAATGAAAAATGAGGCGAACCGCCCAGGAATCGAACCCAGGGCCTTCCAATTGCCGGTCGGACGCTCTACCATTATGCTACGGACCTCACTCAATCACAAATCGAAATTCTCCCACATAGGGCAGAAACCAATGCCCTGAGAGGGCACCCTCGCAAATCGTGAATATGCGCATATAACTGCAATGACCGCGCAGTATATAAATGAATAGAAACGACATAAGTGTTAAGGAACGTTTCTGCACAAGAGGAGGAGAGATAACGAATAATGAAAAATGAGGCGAACCGCCCAGGAATCGAACCCAGGGCCTTCCAATTGCCGGTCGGACGCTCTACCATTATGCTACGGACCTCACTCAATCACAAATCGAAATTCTCCCACGATTTGCGAGGGTGCCCTCTCAGGGCATTGGTTTCTGCCCTATGTGGGAGAATTTCGATTTGTGATTGAGTGAGGTCCGTAGCATAATGGTAGAGCGTCCGACCGGCAATTGGAAGGCCCTGGGTTCGATTCCTGGGCGGTTCGCATTTTTCATTATTCGTTATCTCTCCTCCTCTTGTGCAGAAACGTTCCTTAACACTTATGTCGTTTCTATTCATTTATATACTGCGCGGTCATTGCAGTTATATGCGCATATTCACGATTTGCGAGGGTGCCCTCTCAGGGCATGGTTTCTGCCCTATGTGGGAGAATTTCGATTTGTGATTGAGTGAGGTCCGTAGCATAATGGTAGAGCGTCCGACCGGCAATTGGAAGGCCCTGGGTTCGATTCCTGGGCGGTTCGCCTCATTTTTCATTATTCGTTATCTCTCCTCCTCTTGTGCAGAAACGTTCCTTAACACTTATGTCGTTTCTATTCATTTATATACTGCGCGGTCATTGCAGTTATATGCGCATATTCACGATTTGCGAGGGTGCCCTCTCAGGGCATTGGTTTCTGCCCTATGTGGGAGAATTTCGATTTGTGATTGAGTGAGGTCCGTAGCATAATGGTAGAGCGTCCGACCGGCAATTGGAAGGCCCTGGGTTCGATTCCTGGGCGGTTCGCCTCATTTTTCATTATTCGTTATCTCTCCTCCTCTTGTGCAGAAACGTTCCTTAACACTTATGTCGTTTCTATTCATTTATATACTGCGCGGTCATTGCAGTTATATGCGCATATTCACGATTTGCGAGGGTGCCTTCTCAGGGCATTGGTTTCTGCCCTATGTGGGAGAATTTCGATTTGTGATTGAGTGAGGTCCGTAGCATAATGGTAGAGCGTCCGACCGGCAATTGGAAGGCCCTGGGTTCGATTCCTGGGCGGTTCGCCTCATTTTTCATTATTCGTTATCTCTCCTCCTCTTGTGCAGAAACGTTCCTTAACACTTATGTCGTTTCTATTCATTTATATACTGCGCGGTCATTGCAGTTATATGCGCATATTCACGATTTGCGAGGGTGCCCTCTCAGGGCATTGGTTTCTGCCCTATGTGGGAGAATTTCGATTTGTGATTGAGTGAGGTCCGTAGCATAATGGTAGAGCGTCCGACCGGCAATTGGAAGGCCCTGGGTTCGATTCCTGGGCGGTTCGCCTCATTTTTCATTATTCGTTATCTCTCCTCCTCTTGTGCAGAAACGTTCCTTAACACTTATGTCGTTTCTATTCATATATATATATATATATATTTATTTATAGTCACCAATTTATAGTGCTAAGTTATAGGCAGCATTTTTAGGGTAACACCCTTATTGAGGCAAATTTGTATAACCTAAATTGTGCGGCTACCATTTTGAAAATAGGCTGTGGTAATGTAATATATATTATATATATATATATGTATATATATATGTGTATATATATATATGTGTGTGTGTGTGTGTACTGCGCCTTGCGCAGCAAAAGCCCCCTGGTTGTTTTACTGAAACCTTCCTTGGTTTTCCCTTAAAGTGTATACTAAATTTGGTGCAGATCACCCTAGCCGTTTAAGGGTATATAAACGAACATAGAACAGACAGACAGACAGACAAACATCAACCTCATCCCCTACATATATAAATAACCAAATATAACCAAAGTTCTTAAGTTAAATTTTCATTTCCCCAAACGTTAACTCTCGGATGTCGGATGTCTCCATGAGGGAACGTTGGGATTTGACACCAAAACCGCAATTGAATCAAATCAACTTGGACCTTAAAAGGAAAGGCTCATCTTGTACACACACGCACACACACACACACACACATATATATATATATATATATTAGGGATGTCACGGGTACCCGAACAGGTACCCGACCCGATCGGGTAACGTACTACTCGATGATACCCGACCCGATCGGGTAATTGCTAAAAAATCGGGTACGGGTAGTAAAAATCAAATTCTAATTTAATTTTAATTTTGTTGTTTTGCAGGTTTTCTTGATATATTTTTTGTATAATATTTTTTAACAAAACATTCAAAATGGCAAATCGTAGTATGGTTTGGGATTATTTTTTCATTGATAAATTAGATAATAGTAAAGCCAAGTGCTTGAACTGCACACAGTTAATAAGTCGCGGTACTAAACCAACAAATTTTGGAACGTCTTCAATACCCGATCGGGTATTACACTTCGGGTACCCGTACCCGATTACCCGGTAAAAGCGCTACCCGTTGCATCCCTTATATATATATAGATATATGGAAAACACGAAATGAATGTTTTTGTTTTGTTTTTTTCAACGTTTTGGATTCAGGGTTTAAATGTTTTACGTCAGAATGATCTTGGGATGGTATTCGAGTTGTCGGCGTTGAACGTTCAGATCGCAATCTGGTCTTCTGGGTTTGAATAAGATATATTCCCAGTTGTCTGTACCTCATTCTACAATTCATCGTTAATATAAACATAAATATAAAGGGGTTAATATGTACATAGACTGAATTTTTTTGTTCCTTGCTCTTCATGGCCTTATATAACAATACGGAGTAGATGGGAAAGACAATGTTTGGGGGATAAACTAAATCCTCAAAACAACTCATTGGTAATCCCCAGAAAATCCCAGGATATTTAATTTATTATATTTATTTTACATTTTTCTAGTACTGTACAGCATATAGAAGGTTTGAGATTCCGAATGCTCGTGATTTTTGGTCCAGTTTGTGTACTGTAGAGTAAGTCTGAAGTAATATGAATGTAGCTGTAATTCATACGAGTATATTTGTGTCGCTTTGGAGAGGAAACACAAACATCTGGCGCATCTTGCTCCTAAAGAATGATGCACCTGGACGGAGTGTCTGCAATTCAAACTGACTAAAAAATGTCATCTACAATGGCTATGGATTGAATATTCCTTAAACTTTTATTATAACAGACATTTTTGCCTTTAATGCTGATGAGCGACGTACGGAGGTCTCGTTAGTACGTTGACTGGCACTTATTCCTTTTACCCCGCAATTTCTTTTTTCCAGGTTAGGTCAACTGTACGCCCTTGACAATTGGTTAGGTTAAGTCATGATATTTTTTTTTTTTAAATATTCCAAAATGCGGGGAGAAAAGGAATAAGTGCCCGTTGATTCTCTAATCTCTATATGCTTTGTAATAATACTAAAAGCTCCTCGTCGTGCCCCTCCCCCCCCCTGAGGCCCTGAATGGGCGTATGAGAGAAGTGGTGTTCCGCCTAAAATATTAAACCTTTTATCATGCTTTCCCTTAAGCTTTACTTAAAGTTGTCTGATTCATTTGTTGGAGTTGTTCAACCTCCTTCGTAACATATAAGGTCATATGACGGAGGGGACCTACAGCTTTACGCGGGATCCGAACCACGGGGTCGCTACATAATCTGGGCGTGGAGGACGGTCTCCCATCCAACTACTACCCAAACCTAATGTCGCTTAACTTCGCTGATCTCCGGGAAGCGGTGTTACGACATTGGCCACGACGTAGCCCTAAAGTTGTCTGAAACATTGATTACTAATATATATATATATATATATATACAAGGTGTTTCAGGAGGAAAGGTCAATACTTCGGGATGTGATAGTATCGGTCATTGTGAGAAAAAAAGTTCATATGAACATGTGTCTAATTCTGAATGGTTACGGAGATAGAGCTGTTTGAATCTGATGCGCGCGCAGCTCTTCCTCCCCTTTCCCTCCCCTATAACCTTGAACCATGTAAGCTGTAATGTAAGCATGTAACATAAGCCAATCGACAGCTGACTGTTGTGAGTGACATTGTTTGGTGTTTGAAGCAGTGTTAAGAATGCCACACACCTTCACACATGCCGAATATGCAGATATGGTGTATGTCTACGGTTTTTGCGATGGAAGTGCAACAGCTGCTGTTGCAGAATACCGTCGACGGTTTCCGAATCGCAGAATTCCGGATCGAAGAGTGTTTACCAGGGTTTTCAACACATTGCGTGAGATTGGTACACTTCCCAGCGCTCATGTTTCATCTGAACGTGAAGGTCAACAAGATGTGGATGAAGTGGAAAACATTCTTCAGTTGGTAGAGCGTAGTCCTACTACTAGCTCACGAAGAATTTCTACACGTCTCGGTGTACCACACACAAGAGTATGGCGAACATTACGTGAGGAAGGCTTGCATCCATATCATGTACAGCGTGTGCAACACCTTCAACCAGGAGACGCTACCATGCGACTGGAATTTTGTCATTGGGTAAATGCTAATCGCCCATTGCTTCGATTAATACTGTTCACCGATGAAGCTACTTTCACCCGTGACGGTATCAACAACACTTATAACTCTCATCGGTGGTCAGACGAAAATCCAAATGCCACTGTGGAAACAAATTTTCAACATCGCTTCTCTGCCAATGTGTGGTGAGGTATCATCGATGATCAGCTGATTGGCCCTGCTACTTTAGAGAATCGTCTTACAGGACAAAGTTAGCTAGAATTTCTGCAAAATGAATTACCAGGACTAGTGGAGGATGTTCCTTTGGCTACACGCACTGGTATGTACTTTCAGCATGACGGAGCTCCTCCACATTCTACCCGTCTGGTGATGCAATACCTAAATCAAACTTTCCCTGGTCGATGGATCGGCCGCGGTGGTCCCATTCAATGGCCACCAAGGTCTCCAGACCTCTCTCCGTTAGATTATTGTTTGTTGGGGTGAATGAAAAGTCAAGTTTACAAAAAAAAGGTGGATACACAAGACGAATTGCTCGCGCGCATTTTGGATGCTGCTGCCCGCATAAAGGAACGTCAAGATCAACTCAGACGAACAACACGCGATCTTCGCACACGAGTTGCGAAGTGCATTGAGGTTGACGGTGGGATTTTCGAAAACGTATTGTAAACTGTAACAAATTTGTCATTTCTGTATCAGATACCATTCAAAATGCCAATGTTTAAACATTAAATGTTAGAAACAGTTGGTTTCTCTTTTTTTATTACCATTAACAATGCTTTTTGTATTTGTAGATTCAAACAGCTCTATCTCCGTAACCATTCAGAATTAGACACATGTTCATATGAACTTTTTTTTTCACAATGACCGATACTTCACCTCTCGAAGTATTGACCTTTCCTCCTGAAACACCCTGTGTGTGTGTGTGTGTGTATATATATATATATATATATATATATATATATATATATATATATATATATATATATATATATATATATATTATGCTATATTAGAAAAATTTAAAAGAAATAAAAATTAAATATTCTGGGATTTTGCGGGGAATACCAGTGAGTTGTTTTGAAGATTTAGTATATCCCTCAAACATTGCCTTTCTCAGATTTCATAAGGAATTTGCCTATTATACAGAGGATTCACAAAAGTAAAGAGACACGTTCGGTTTTTCCATAGTTTTTGATTTGAAAACAAAAGTCAACAAATAACACATTTATTAAATCAGTATATTTATAATCGTGTTGTTTTCCTCTTTGCATTACGTAAAGCTGATACACGCTCTCGCATTCCACTGATAATCTTTGCAATTTGTTCTAGAAGACAATTATCGTGGTGTCTATTTTCTTTTGTCAACCCTCTTCTGTACACTTCAACATTCCACTCCTGAACGCAGTTCTCAACTTCATCATCGAATCCACGCCATTAAAGATTTAATTATTATAACTTAAGCCTTCCTTATTCAATTTAACTCGATTAAACCCAATTAACTATCTCCTAACTTTGTTGATCACAATCTAGTTTAACGTAATTATAATCAATTTTTATTTATCTTTATTCAAAAAGTGTAAACAAAAAAATTGCTAAAAAGAAAAATTTTATAGAAAAATCCTGAACGATCAATAAAATAGAGTAAAAATAAAATAATACAGATCTACTTTTTTTATAACATCGTATTTTCCCTCTTTTTTGTTTATTCTTCTTTCTTTTATATTCTTTCTTTTCCTTATCTTTCCTCTTTTTTCTTATTTTTCTTATCTTTTTCTCCATTTTTTTTCTTATTTCGTCTTCTTCCTTCTTACGTAATTTACGGAATTAATTATATCATATTTTCATGAATGCAAATCCTTCGAGCTGATCCCAAATGTTCATCATACGAGATATTTATAATGCAGCTCTTCATATTTTTAATTATTTTTCAAGTAACGCCGTTTCATACAGTGGCGCTCATAAGTATTCGTACAGAGAAATATTTAAGTTATATTCGTCCTTATCTTTTGTACCACGTATACGATAGTTATGAAAAGTTTACCGTTCATTTTGAGTAATTTAACAAATAAAAAAAAATTAGTTGAACTTCAACGTATGATGTAAAAATCAAAGAATTTGAGGAAGATAAAAAAAAGGTTAAAATGCAAAAGTTTTCGTACATGTATTTACAAAATTATTTCACACGTTTTCTATCCACCTTTTTGCTTCACTGACTTCAATGATTCGTTTTGGGTATTTTTCTACAAAGTTTTGATATCTCTCAGTAGAAATTTTATTCCATTATTCTAAAGAAAATTGTTGCAATTCATTGAGATCTCTTGCGGACAGTTTTTTTCAAATCAAACCATAAATTCTCGATTAAATTGAGATCTAGACTTTGGCTGGGCCACTCGAGAAGCTTGAAATTCTTTCGTTGAAGCCATTTTATGGTGTTCTTACGTTTATGTTTTGGATCATTATCATGTTGCATTACCCAATTACGACTCATTCGCAACTCCCCAACAAAAGGCAATACATTTTCTTCCAAAATTTCCTGATATTTCTTCGAACTCAAGATTCTATTGATGACAACAAGCTTTACTAGACCAGAAGCACTAAAGCATCCCCAGAGAAGCAAACTACCACCGCCATGTTTAACCATAGGAAAGATATGAAAATAAAAACCCACTCTAATAGACAGAGTTTATTTCCACAACAGTTTCGACGCCCACTGGCATCCTCCTCGGGTGGATACAGAAAAACGATTCGTTTTTCTGTATCCACCCGAGGAGGATGCCAGTGGGCGTCGAAACTGTTGTGGAAATAAACTCTGTCTATTAGAGTGGGTTTTTATTTCATATTTTGACCTACTTCACGTAGAAAAAAGTGAAGTTTTTTGCATTTAACATAGGAAAGATGTTTTTCCCCAAATGCAGTATCTTATTTTCGCCAAACATACCATTCATTGCTCGCCGTTCCCGAATAATTCAATTTTGGTTTCGTCTGTCCAGAGAAATTTCTTCCAGAATGCAAATCCCTCATTTTGATCACCCTTAGAGTACTTTAAACGAGTTTCTTTGTGTGATTTTCAACAAGCAGAGGTTTTCTTCGTGCAGCAACACTTCCATGCAAACCGTTCTCCCTCAATGTACGATGTACAGTAGAGGGATGGACATCCATCTTAGACAGTCTTAATGATTGACAAATATGGCAAATATCACCTGCAATCACTCGTGAATTCGCAGCAGCCATTCTTTCAATCCGTCTAGCTGTACGTTCTGAAAACTTGCAAGATCGTAAAAATTTTAAATTCTTCAAGCCGAAGGTGGACACACAAAGTATTAAATAATTTTGTAAATAAATGTATGAACACTTTTTCATTTTAACCTTTTTTATTTTCCTCAAATTCTTTGATGTTTTACATTATATTTTGGAGTTAAACTAAATTTTTTATTGTTAAATTTTTCTTAGTTATCTTTTACATGGTACAAAAGATAAAGACGAATATAACTGAAATATTTCTCTGTACGAATACTTATGAGCGCTACTGTACAGGGTGTCCCTAAAGTCTGGACACATAGGAAATATCACTAACTATAACTAACTATATGTTATTATTATTATTATTATTATTATTATTATTATTATTATTATTATCTTAAATTCATGCAACTGAGGCCTAAGGTAGGCCCACATCGAATCAGCAACCCTGAGGTAGGACCAAATAGGACCTCCAAGTCCATAACTTATGGACTTGGAGGTCCTATTTGGTCCTACCTCAGGGTTGCTGATTCGATGTGGGCCTACCTTAGGCCTCAGTTGCATGAATTTAAGATAATAATAATAATAATAATAATAATAATAATAATAACATATAGTTAGTTATAGTTAGTGATATTTCCTATGTGTCCAGACTTTAGGGACACCCTGTATATTCTGAATCTGAGATTTTTTCTTCATTGCTGATCGAATCGTTATACAGTATTTAATATTTCAGATTGTTTGATGCTTTCTCCTAATTAACACTGTTAAACAAGAGACGTTTAGCTGATCTTTTTCCGTGTCTCATCTACCCTATGAGCAGTCCAGTATGCTCTCAAACACACACTTTCTTCCTCTATTCTTCACTACACATACATGCATTTTGCACAGTCCATAATCTTTTCAAAATTTAAAAAAAAAAAGGCAACCCTTTTAAGAGCCTCAAAGACCTTTATTTCGGTTCTACGCTTTTGGGGGTGTGGGCATTTATGCAGATATTCGCCCTTGGGTCCTCCTTTCCGCATTAAAAAAAGTTAAATTAATTGATACATCTCATAAATTGCATTCTGAATGACCTTTGTTGAAGTCAGATCATTGCATGGATATGTTTTTTTAATATTTTTTCTTTTTTTTTTCCCATATCAATCTGGTTTACATCTGAAAGGTTGAATTTCAATAAAATATAAGACATAAACCAGTTTTTATGTCTCATTTTTATAACATCCTTTTGCACCCGGATTATTTCTAAATTTTAAGTATGAAATTTTTTACGACCTTCAAATTTTTTCTTACCTTGGTCGGAGACGATTCTTAACCGATGAGTTGCGTTAATGTTGTTAGCTTTAGGAAATAAAGAAGACATTAGTAGCTATTTTTGTGATTTACCGAATGGGAAAAAGAATGGGTATTTAATAATGTGAGTTAGTTTTTGAACAAGCTGAGGGTACTATCGTACCATTAGCAAATATTCAATGTGTTGAGACATCTACAAGAAGATATACGACAACCATTTTCTATTTCTGTCTCGGGATGAACCTCCTGTCAGTATGACATTTTTCTTTCTAACATCGTATCTTACATTTCAGATAAGTATTTTTATAGTTTCATAGCTATTGTGAGACATCAAAAGGTCAAAGCGAATTATATTGTGTTTTTCTGTCGGCTCTGTCGTCATTATCTTCACAAAAAGTATTTTTACAAAAGTAATAGGAAATACACAAATGAAGTGAGAATTACTTTAATAAAAATTAAAGATGACTTGGTCACTTCACTCATCTAGACCAATTTCTAATTAATTAACCCCTTTATTGTCCGGAGTCTCTCTGGAAGTGAATAAAATCGTCTGGCGATAACCAGAAAAAAAATTAGTAAAGTGCCGTTGGGCGTTAAAGGGTTAATACAAAACACTCACCACAAGATTTACAGTATTTATGAGTGAGAAGATATTTTTAATTATTTAATGATTAATACTGCGAAACATTTGACCTTATCTTAAGATACTCATCAAAGGAATAATGTAAATGTAAGTCAACAATCATATATAATCTTAAATATTATTTGTAAACCAACACTTAAAATTTTAAAATTACTTTTTAAGTTGAGCACTAAATGAATTTAAATTTTGAATATTATACACATGAATACATTAATCTAAGATAATGTATAGGATAATGATACGTACATTATCAAATAACCCATTTCCCATTCTCAACGGGGTGGTCACGACGCTTGAACTCGGAACTGAAAAAAAAAAAAACAATTATACACACAAAGATATACAGGGATTACCACCGGGAATAAGGAACCACCCTTAACCTTAAGGATCCAGTTTTACCTTTCATGATAAGGATGGAGGTATAGCTCTAATGGGACGTCAGGTAAGATCAACGCCTCTATTTTACACGCATCACGAAACGCCTTCATTCCTCTGTTTGTCATTAATGATGGTGACGCATGTTTCTTCAATGATGGAATTATTTTTGAAAATTTCATTACATTTTTTTATTAATCTTTTTTACTGAGACTCTTAATTTCACATTTAATTTAATTTCTGCAAAAGTTCCTGATTCAATTATAAGGATAATCATTCTGCAAAATGGGGAAAGCACTTGTGTCACCGCACCATAGGGGCCAGGTTCCCTGGGGATTATAGTAGTTAATTTGTCTGTTATGCGCAACGGTTATTTTTAGTCAACGCGTTTCTCCTCCAAAATACCACACTCAGTTTTTCTCTTTCACTAATGCCACTTTCAGTCTGTCTCACTGAATCGGTATAATTTATCAGTTTACATTCACTTCATCACTGTACAGTTGAGGTATCATTTACCTTTCTTCAGTTTGAGTGCAATCTTGATTAGTAATTACCCCTCAAAGTATGAATTCTTTCAGAGTTTCATTTAGAACATCAATGACTTTTATACTCCGCATTCAGCTTTCACGTTCATAAACAAAGTACATTCAAATAACTGAAAGAAGGTAATTTAAACGATTTTGGTTCCAAGCTATACTGTTTATTTACTACAAGGAAAATGTCTTCCAGTTTTCAGGTTTAATTCACACACACATATACCAAGAAAATACGATGCTGGAGTTTCAAAGCACGACAAAGCAATATTCAAAATTTTCCCCAAAAAAATCAGTCAAAATGTCACAAAATTCCTTGCATAAATTAAAAAAAAAAATTTGGCATTCAAACAAGCTTAATCAACATTTTAAAATTACGCAACAAAACACTTAACTGATTCAAGCGAGTATACCAATTTCACACACCACATTGAGAACTACAGTATGTCAACCAAAGAATTTTTACAAGATTTTTCCGCCCAATAAAACTGTGCTTGAGCTTATATACCCACAAATCTTTGGTTGGAGTCAACTAAATCCGGCTACTTTAAAGGTGGAATTCTTCTCCTATTAACCATTCACCGTCCAAACGACCCCTCGAGCCAGCAAACGCTCTGAAAGAAGGTATCGTGTTACAAAAAAAAATCTTAAATCAGATAAGGAATTCTGTGGTTTGGCAGAACATTTTAAAATGAAGTACTGAAGGGTTACAGACTGACTTCACAAAAATAATAAATCAGTGATAGCGCAATAGAGTCTCGACGGCCTCAGTCAGTAGGTTACCACTTTAGGTGTCATGTGGCGGCCGCATGAAAAAGGAAACCCTAAAAGCATTCAGAATTTTACGCCATTTTGATTAGAGTTTATACTTTTAATATTCTTATTCATTTATTTTAAATGGATTTCCTTATGTTCGACCTATTGGGCTGACACTTGTATACAGATTCGAATATAAGAAGTCATTTGCAGGTAGAAAAAAGTTCAAAAATCATAAAAGTTGTTTCTCAATTCAGAAAACGTTTATATGATATATATATATATATATATATATATATATATATATATATATATATATAATGTTTTATTGCATAAAGGTTGTAAAACCACGCAACTCAGCTCAGTTTCGCTTTATCCATCCTAATGGGGTATTAAACTGATTTACTGGGTATGGAATACAACCCAAATAGCAAATTATACACATTTACATCACTTGTGGTCATCTGGCAAGAAATAAACGATGTTTGCAATAATCCAAAGCGATGTTAAATGTCAGGTTGGCAAGCGATAAACAATACAGTTTTGAAGGCCATTATAAAATGGTAGTTAAACTATTCTATTCCAATCTTAATTTTACATAACTTTAAACTTACAACCATTAATGAAGGCCAAAATGTTAAAATGTTTATGTTATGAACGATATTAACGTATATTTTATTTATTTTATTTTTAAATTAAAAAATATGATTAAAGTTTAAAGAATTTCTTTGTTCTAAAATCAGAAGTGCGATAATGTAAAATGAGTTATATGAGGCTATAAATATAAAGTTTTTTAAAACATTTTGTCGAAGTATTTCACCACATCTCGCTGCAATTTTAATTTACTGCTTTATTTATTTTCATTAATAAGAATAATGCAATAACTTTCCTAAAGTTTATATTAAGTTCATTTTCTCTCGTTCGCTCTCATAAATCGATTTCAATATAGGTTTGGGAAAATAGTTTGGTTGTCAGGTGGCCAAGACTTTTTAATCAGCTTCCTTTAAAGGACCTCAGAAACGTTACAGGGGTCAAAGTTAAAACCTTTCGTATTGTAACTGAAGGACATATACGAGTATTATTACCGTGGTTTTTTTTTCTAAAATGTATAAGCCCTTTGAGAATTATTTCCTATCAGTAAAGTTTATCATTATCATTATCATCATTATCATTATCATCATCATCATTATGTAGCTCGTAGCGTAAACTAACCCACTTTTTGTTTAACTTTACCTACTTTTTTTTTTTTTTTTTTTACCTCCTTACTTTGCATGTCTGTAAAACTCTTTCCTTGCATGTTTGTAGTTTGCTGCATGGTATGACTGTGAGTTAAGACTGTATTGCATGGTTTGTAAGCGTTCTTATTTTACTTTTTTTAATCTTTCACCCCTCTCCTATTCTCTCCGACTATTTTTCTGACTTGTCGGCAGTGGCCGGCGGATGATGATGGTGAGTCTTTTTTCTCTTTTTTCTGAATGAAAGTTAACCCACGAATGATAGGTGTTGCTCCTTACTTAACCCCTTATTCTCTTCTCTTCTCTTAACCCCCTACTCTTTCCTTTCTCTCGGGCTAACCTTAGAGTGGATCTTAGGGTCTTTGTTAGCCTTAGCTTCTGTAGATCTGTAGATCATTATCATTTTGATTTTAAAGGAATGTACTATAATTATCTCAATTTTTAATTGTACTTTGTTCTTTTTTTCTATTCAATTTATTATTATTCAATTTATTATTATTATATTTTATAAGTACAATTTTAACAATGCTTTTCTATGAATATCTGGAATTGTTAATTGTTACCTTTGGTCTCGATATTGTTTGAAGGATTCTACATCCTTCTCATCTTGAATGAAATCAGACGGAAATCTGTCTTTGGTGAAATCGGCTTAAGAGAACAATAATTGCATAGTGCGGTCTCCTGAAATGGCTTTATTGTAACATTTGTTAATATATTTTACATTTACAAACCCAAAGAATATATATATATATATATATATAATATATATATATATATATAGATATAATATATGTGTGTGTGTGTGTGTGTGTGTGTGAATTTATTTCGCGTGAGCATTTGTTACTGATACTGTATACTCACATTTTCAATTGTAATTATAATAATGAGCATTTATTTTTGACTCTAAGTTTATGTTATTTATTCGAAACTAAATTGCGTGACTATTCAGCATGAGAATAATACAGGGTGGTCAAAAAAATAAGTGTTCTCAAAAAATATATTTATGTAACAAATTATTTCTGGGAACACCTTTTTTTAATTAATCTGTAGTTTGACGGCATTCTACTTCTCACTAATTTATTTATACTTTTTCCTATACCCTGTTGTATGTTGCTTTTATCGTTAGATTAATATTGCTTTCATAAAACTGGGTAAAATGAGCAATACTTTTTGTTTTATAATACCCAAATAATCACGGACTCTCATTTCTCATAATTCACAAAAAAAACTTACGACTTTCTGTTCCTTAGCACGAATACATCACAGAACTTCTCTTGCAGCAAACGCATATGGGTGATAAATATATTATTCCTTTCATGAATCTTTTACTTCAATAATACCGAGATTTTTGCTTCCTGATCGCACATCCGAGAGGAATTTCATTCTGAAGTCCAGCAACTGACTTTTGTTTAATTACAAATTATTTTACTTTTTTGAAGTAACCAACAATAGTATAGTAACATCCTTTGCAGACGATACAAAAAAATCAGCAGAAAAATCAGCAGAAAAATCAGTAAGGCAGAAGAGCTAGAGTCCGACAGAGAGACACGAACAGGATATACAAGTAGTCAGAAGACAACAACATGAAATTTAACACCGAGAAATTTCAACTCTTGAGACAGGAAAGAAATGAGAAGCTAAAACAGACAGTGTATTATGTCCCAGATAGACAGGAAATTCAGAGAAGCAAGAAAACACTAGATTTAAGAGTTATAATGACCGACGATGCGAAATTTGAGACACGAAATCAGGTAGTGATAAACAAAGCAAAAGGAGTAACGGGACAGGTACTGAGAACCTTTAAAAGAAAGGACAAGCGATTAATGATTCCCCTGCTGAAAACACTGAGCATGCCAAAACTTTAATATTTATCGGTCTTGACGTCTCTATATAAAAAGGAAGAAATTAACAAACTAGAAAAAATTAAAAGAAATTTCACAGCCAAGATTGATGGCTGCAAAGAACTCAACTACTGGGAAAGACTTCGTAAATTAAATCTATATTCACTGGAAAGAAGAAGAGAGAGATACACCATAATTTACACGTGGAAAATAATGAAAAAAGTGGTACCTAACCTCAAACCAAACCCAGTAACCGCCCAAACAACCCTAGAAAATAGAAAAGGTAGAGTGTATAGTGTTTCCAAACTAAAGACCAGACAAGGGACACGCTCAACTCTAAAGGAAAATAGCTTGGTTGTCAGAGGACCAAGACTTTTCAGTCAGCTTCCGAAGGAGATCAGGAACATTACTGGTGTCAACGTAAAATTCTTCAAAAGAAGACTAGATGCGTGGCTCAGGACGGTACCAGATAAGTTGGGTGTGCCTTGCTATGTGCAATGGAGATCGCAAGAGAACAACTCGCTCGTCTACCAGGCCAGGTCTAGAGCTGGGGCCACCAGCTTGATCCTCGTGTGAAGAAACACCAACGCACGGGAACTGCTACGAGGTTATGAGGTATTATTTCATTTTATATTACAGAACTCAAATCAACGAAAACAATTTTACAGTGTGTATACAGTATATGATATTTTGCAGATATTAAAAAGTTTGAAAATACAAGTGATTTTGGCTCACTTTGTGAAAAAGCTTTGGAATATAAAATTGCTTGTGGTATTAGCAACAGAAATTTGTGGTAAAAACTTTTGCTCAAAACTTAGAAATTGCAACTTCAGTCTTCACATGAAACAACTGAAGTGTGATGCAATATATTGAAAGCGGGGTGGAAAAACAGCTGTTTAAAATATATTTGAATTCTTCAACTGAAGAAACACTCTATGCATTCAAGGAGCAAAACGCTCCCGATAAGATAAAATAGGCCATTTGTCACTAATGTACCAGTCCAATAAATTCATTGAGAAATGTCACATCCAAATTAAAGTTTTTAGAAAACTCCCCCAAACAGTGGAGATGAATTAGGTTAAAAAAAAAGGGATATTGATGATGAAAGCACTATTGGAATATACATTTGAGAAGAAAAGGCAGAAATAAACCTTGAAAAGTTAAAATGGTTCTAAATAATACCAAACTTGTATTGGAGATTCACAGTGATAATGAAATAACCATAAAAAAAGGTTGCTTATGAGAAATAAATCAGCAATATACTGTAGAATTAAGAGAAACAAAGTTGTAATTCATAGCTATAGATAGGTACGGTGCACATCAATTATGCATGATAAGCATAATTGTTTCGGACGAAATGTCTGTCCATTCTTATTATGAGGACACTATTCATTAATGATTACTGAAGGAGCAGAACCACTTCTGCCGGTGACGAGCTAGAGTAGAAAATATTAAATTTAACATTAAACTCCCATATCAGAGAATAGTAATGACGTTTTGAATAAATGTAAACTAAATGTAAACTAACTGCTTGATAATAAAATTCGCTCGTTACATTTATGCTAAATTCTGTAAATACTGACCTCTTCCATATACATAGGGTTGACAAAAGTAAATAGGCACCACGATGATTGTCCTCAAGAACAAATGGCGAAACTCATCAATGGAATGCCAGAACGTGTATGTCAGCTTTACATAATGCAAAAGGGAAAGCAACACAATTCTAAATGTACATATATTGATTCAATATATCTTTTTATTATTTATTGACTTTTATTATCAAATGAAACACTATGGAAAAAAACGAATGGGTCTATTTACTTTTGTCAGCTCTTTGTACTTTTGGAGAAATCTTTAAAAAAAAGCGCCGCTGATTAGATCAGCAATCAGTGATAGTAATTGAAATACATCTATAGTGCGTGAGTGCCTAAAGTAGACAAGTCTATAAGGATCTGTGGCGATTAGAAGAAGTTGAAGGAAAGAGGTGCGTAAACAGTTTGTCAATAAATAAGCGTATATTCAAACTGTAAGGAAATATTAACAATCATTACATACAAGAATCTGGAGCAATGGATATATGCAAAAGAATACTATTGGAAAGTTTGTATACCATCACTTTTCCAAGTGATTATTAATAAATTACTACATGAGCTACGCAATAAAATATAATATTTGAAATATCTTCTAATGGAAGCATCAAAATCTTACATTAATTAAGATTTCTAGAAGTTCACGGAATAAGAATGAAAGTAAACAATTGTGAATTTATGAGAGATGAAACAGAGTACATTTTATTTCAGAAGATAGAATCATGGTCTCCTCCTCCTCCTCCTCCTCCTCCCACACAATATAACAGTATTAACGAAAGCTAAATGACCAACAAGCTAAATAGAATTTATTACATACCATCAACCAATCCGTAACCAATAACGAAAGATAAATGAAAGATAAAAAATACACATGGTCAAAATACTGTGAATATAATCTTTCCAATAAATCATAAGAATTCTTCCCTCCAAATAAATTATAGATCCATTATGATTCTCACTTATACATTCATTTGGCTTGTGATGCTTTCCTTAAAGGTAAAAAAGGCTGTAATTTCACATATTTTAACAGATGACACGAAAAACAGGTTTCTTATGTGTCCATAACTAGCATAAGGTCCACAGAAACATAAAGAAATCATTCATAAATCGGCAAGGAAGGTTTGGTTACGACAGTGTATATATGTGTGTGTGTGTATAATTCATTTTATCTACAGATTATGCTCTCGTAGCTCCTAAATGTTTTCAGAAATAAGCTTCATAATGAAGTGTATGGTAGCCTTTTAGGGAACATTAAAAAAAGGCACAGAGAGAACTTGGTTCGACATTGTACATCAGCCTAATTTTCTAGGAATAATTCTCCCGCAAGTTTGATATCCTTATGGACATTTCGGTAGCTAATTTATGTAGCAAAATCCGCAGAGACATTAATGACTACAAAGGAAATATATTTTTAATTGCACAAATATTTATTATAAATGGCCAAATATGTTTGTGATGACTTTTACTGATAAGGTAAAAATTACGGAGGAATTAAGAAATTATTATACGTATATAGAATTTCTGAAGAAGCGCGTGACAACAGACCACTTGACATCTGTTGTTTCTCCTTTACTTAGAAATACCTGTAAAACACGAAAATGTCTCCTTATCTCCCTACTTCAAAGAGAGAAGTGGTCTTTTAAATCATAAAGTCGTGTACAAATGAAAATAAAAACACATTACTGAAGCACAAAATAGGATATTTTATATATTCATTTATCACAAAAGCTTCATGCAACAGCATCAAAAAAAAAAAAAAAGAAGTTAATTCTTGTTCTAATGAACGAATTTTTTCATCATATACAATTTGAAACTGGAAAGCAAACACATAGCTCAATTGATGTTTCTTTCTTTCCAAGTTAAACCCATTAGAATTAATAATGGCAGTCAGACTAAGCTTTGAACAAAGGAAATTCATTCTAAAATGCTACTGGAAGTGTGAAAACGCAGTTGAAGTGCAAAGACAGTTTAGGAGGGAGTTTCAAACAGATCCACCAACGCGACTTACCATCACTCGAATTAGAGATAAGTTTGAAGCCGATGGAACTGTTCAGAATGTCCACAAGAAGCGTTCCGGAAGACCACGGACATCGACAAGCCCCACAAAGCAAGAAAGAGTACTGGAAACGTATCACCAAAGTCCAAGAAAATCTGTGCGGCAAGCGAGTCGTGAGGTAGGAATTTCAGAATCGTCTGTCCAACGCATTTTGAAGCGCTGTCAATGGAAAAGTTACATTCCAAGATTAGTCCATGCTATTAATGAAGATGATGATGCGGACCGAAGAGTGGAGTATTGCGAGTGGTACTTGGCACGATGTGGATGTGGATTGGACGAAGGGGTTTCGTAGAATACCCTCCGCGTTCACCAGACCTCACACCACTAGACTTTTTTATGGGGATACTTAAAAGACAAAGTCTACGCTATAAAACCTGCAACAGTCGCTGAATTGAGAGCAGCCATTGAACGAGAATGCACACAAATACCAAACGAAATGTTTCGTGATGTTTGCGATTCCATTGCTTCGCGTTATCAGCAGTGCCTGGACCAGAACGGACGTCAGTTTGAAAACAGGCGTTGACAAAACAATTAAATAATGTCTGTAGATTCTATTACATTTTGAAAATGAAATGTATTTTAATAAACACTGCCTTTATAATTATTTAAAGTGTGTATACATTTTTTTGGGACGCCCTGTATATATGTATATATATATATATCGTAAAGAACGACGCTTGTATAGGAGATATTCCGCGCAAGACGAGAGAGAGAAAACGGAACAAATGAAAAAATGAAGTAACCACCTGGGAATCGAACCCGGGATCTTCCGATTGCCGGTCAGACGCGATACCATTACACCATGGACTTCACTCTTCCAAATGCCGTAATTCTTCTACATACTCGCAGAAACCAATGCCCCAAGGGGGCACCTCCGCATGCCGTAACATTATATACATTCAACTGCAAAGAACACGCAGTATAAATAACGTAAAGAACGACGCTTGTATAGGAGATATTCCGCGCAAGACGAATGTTGAATGTATATAATGTTACGGCATGCGGGGTGCCCCCTTGGGGCATTGGTTTCTGCGAGTATGTAGAAGAATTACGGCATTTGGAAGAGTGAAGTCCATGGTGTAATGGTATCGCGTCTGACCGGCAATCGGAAGATCCCGGGTTCGATTCCCAGGTGGTTACTTCATTTTTTCATTTGTTCCGTTTTCTCTCTCTCGTCTTGCGCGGAATATCTCCTATACAAGCGTCGTTCTTTACGTTATTTATACTGCGTGTTCTTTGCAGTTGAATGTGTATATATATATATATATATATATGAAAATTATTGCACGAAAGTAACACGTGAATAATATTTATGATGAAAATAACCACGAAGGAAAAAGGAAACAGAATGGTGCTCAAGCGCTTTCGTCTAATGACATCCTCAGGAACACTCAGAGTTCCTGAGGATGTCACTCATTAGACAAAAGTGCTTGAGCACCATTCTGTGTTTCCTTTTTCCTTTGTGGTTATTTTCATCATCATCATCATATATATATATATATATATATATATATATATATATATATAATGTAAACCTACAAGGAAAAGGAAAAATGATTCCAAGGTCTTTCGTGTATTCAGAAGTACACATCGTCAGGGAATTCCCTGACGAGGTGTACTTCTGAATACACGAAAGACCTTGGAATCATTTTTCCTTTTCTTTGTGGGTTTGCATCATTTATTCATTTCACGTGTTTAATTGTGAAATTCGTCCCATATATATATATATACAGTATATATATATATATATATATATATATATATATATATATATATATATATATGATACAACTCAGAATGGTCAGCTCAGAAACTTTTATTTTACACATAGGCCGTACATGGACCAAAAAATTCTTCTGGGAAAATTAATCCACAATAATCCACTTATTCGGACTACAGTGGATTTAATTTTCCAGAAGAAGAGTTCCTTGTTCCATGTACGGCGGCGTGTGTGTGTGTGTGTGTGTGTGTGTATTCGTGAAAGAACAGGTCAAAATGTCAAACGTATTTTTTAAAATATAAAATAAATTCAAAGTTTAAAAACACAAGAACGAATGCAGTGAACACAATCGAAAGGAATCAAAATTGTACAACCAGCAAGCATGATGGACCCAAATGACTGGCAATGATTAATGAAATCATGCGCCAGTTTTATCCAATTCGAGCAACCATAAATTTGATGAATTTACTCGTATTTAAATGATAGAATCTACGCAAGTGAATTGAAAATAGTAACTACGATTCATAAATATATAGCAATTAATAAACAGACTGAAGGAATCTGTTCATAGAGCGTACCTTCCTGTATGACCTGTACAGAGAACCAAATATTCATTCATATACTGTTGAAAATAATTATTGTAAAACACTATGAATATCTTTGTTAATTTGCAGGCAAATTCATTTTTATTTGAATATCCTGAACAAAAAATGTCATATTCAGTGGATATGCAGACTATTTCATTTAAGATCAGTAATTTCAGTTTCAGTACGCAGTTCCTACATAGGCTTACCATACGTCCCGATTTGACCGGGACAGTCTCGGTTTTGAGCTCTTGTCCTGGCGTCCCGGCCGGCTTGTAATTCTGTCCCGGTTTATAACTGAACAATTATAAACCGGGAAAGAATTACAAGCCGGACGGAACGCCGGGACAAGAGTTCAAAACCGGAACTGTCCCTGTCAAATCGGGATGTATGGTAAGCCTATTCCTACATACTGTTAACATTTTATTATACACGTGTTAATTACTCTTGTTTAATTCTTGATGGCTTTAAATTTATGTGTACCGATTAAGGTACCAGTGTTTATATAGACTTAATATTTCTATATCATTAATCGTATCTATCGCTAAATGGCATCTTTACAGAGTCTCACAGACAGTACAAAAACTTTTTTCTTTTAGTTTTTATTTTATGCAGGAAGGAGGGAGCCAAGGGCAAATGCTCGCAAAAGCGCCCCTCCCATAGAAGAAGAAGATAGCCAAAATCAAGGTCCGGGGTTGTCGAGATGCCTAGACACTCTGCGTTTGAAAGATGGGAGGTCATAGACAGAAGGAAAGATAGATTGAGGAAGATTGCTCTAGAGTTGACCGATTGAGTAGATGAAAGACTAAAAATACCGATTAACCCCTGCATTAGATAGTTGGACAGCAAAGGAATGAGAAAGTGTAGAAAGTCTGGTACTGCGTGCTCTCCTTAAAGGAGGAGGCATGCAGTTGGAGAGTTCAGAAGGGCAATGTCCATTATGATAGCGATAGTGAAGAGAGAATGAGGCAACATTGCGACGAAGAGAGAGAGAGAGATTGAAGACAATCAGTAAGAGGCGGAGAAACACAGGGGCGAACAAGACCCCTGTCCAGAGATAGCAACTGAGTGGGGATGAAGAAACCGCGGAGGCGGTACAGCACACCTAACCTCTTAGAAGCTGTTTTAGAAAGAGAGTATATGTGATCTTTCCAGGAAAGATCACGAGAAAAGGAAACGCCAAGAATGTTTAGAGAAGAGGAAGGATTGAGTTGTGTGTTGTTGAAAGTAAGGAGATAGTCGTGTGGAGGATTGTGACGAGTAGACAGGTGGAGGAACTAAGTTTTTGAGGCATTGAAAGCCACAAGGTTTTCTCTGCCCCAATCAGATACAGCAGAAAGATCAGAGGTCAGGTGTCCCATAGCCATCCTACGCGAATCATGTGTTTACTGACGTTTAATTATTGAGTATCAATAAATATTCACAATGGCATCATCAATTTTACATTATTATTAAAAAAAAAGACATTTGCAAATAATTGACTAAATTGCTATGCCAGAAAAGGGCAGTTTTGTCAAGTAACATCGAGGCACCAGTGGTTGAATCTTTAAATATGCATCCTACCAATAGCAAAACCTGCCATTTCTTCCCTTGCATATACATTCCTTTAAAGGGTAATTCGAGTGCTTTTTATACAATATTGGAGGTTGAGTTTATGATGCATTTCCATGTAGTGTAGATTTTGTGGCTGCGAACACTTTATTTGGTAAAATTTAAATTATACCAAAAGTGGTTGAGGAAGAAACGGGAAAAAAATGAGGGATTAAACAGACTGATAATATAATTAGGAAGTCCGAGGCCAGCTGTTTCATAGCTAGTACTCAACTTGCTGCTGATTTCAGTTTCCTCAAAATCCCACACCTCAACGGATACAGTAAAAATACGGCTACGTGAAGCTGGAATGATAGAGAGGATAACAGCACGAACATCCCCCGTGAAAATCGACAGAAATGAATGGATTACTCTAGGTATTGAGTCATAAGGGGTGGACATTAGAACAATGGCGAAGGGAACTATCGTTCAGTGAAACTAAATGTAAAATTTTCAACTTTTAACAGAATATAAATATGGACGTGGAAACATGACTGGATTTTTTTCCTGGTGGCCAGACAGATTCTTCCGTGAAGATTGATGGAATCTTTGTAAAAAATGTTGTCATACTATTTTTGGGCCATGTTAATGGTCGTTTTACAGTGACAGCTGTGAGCAGGTTTCGCGGAGCTACACATTCATATACTGTATAATCCAGTCTTTCTATGCGCATTACGGTGAGCTATTCATTGTAACATGTTGACATTATTTGCAACATCTACAAGCCTTGTCCATGTAGGCACTTATGTTGCGAGCACGGGCTCTCGTTGGTCTGATGACAATTTCCGACCTCCTTTCCACACACACTTCAATCACAGCTTCATTGTCTAGTCATGTGATACACGTGTGTTTTGGGGTTGTTTGACCTTGCCAACACCTAAGGTCATCTGACGGATGGGACCTACAGCTTTACGTGGGATCCGAACCACAGGTTGGTACATCTAAACGCCGAGAACAGTTACTCATTCAACTACTACCCAAACTTTGCTTATTTTGCGGGTAGTAATGCTACGACGTGACCACGTAATAAACAAATTATAGCCAAGAACCGTTTTAGTTGCGGTAATACTGCGACAACGATCAGATAGCAAAATTGACGCCAAACTTTTCTGTAGTTTTTTTTACCTTGCCTTTAGATTAGCGAAGATAAGAGATTGAGTCTCTTCAGTGGTGTAATGGGTGACCGTCCTCTGCGTTCAGATGATGTAGTGAATGATAGAGATCGGATCCCACGAAAAGATGTAGGACCCATCCGTCAGATGACCTTGGGTAAAACTTCCCACACTTTTGTGACATCGAGAAAAGCCAGTTGGACAATGAGTTCGCAAAACACTACAGCCATCAAAATTTTAAGCTTCACATCCAAAGGCAATGGGTTAAAATTTGCGATGTGCACTTAAAATCAAAGTGCTTCGTGAATATTAAGCTCTCTTTGGTTTAAAAACATTTGCAGGTTGGCCACAAAGTCCCTTTGCATGAAAAACAGGAGTAACATACAGATATGATGTAATTTCACTGCAAAGAGACTTTGTGGCCCCCTCAATTACATTAAAACAAAAAATTTAAAAGACAAATAAAACAATTCATTCTATGGGATATAATGCCCGGTTAGGTTAATTGAATGCCCGGTTAAGTCAACTGTATGCCCTTGACAATTGGTTAGGTTAAGTTGTGATATTTTCGTTAGTTTTAACAAAAATATCACAACCTAACCTAACCACTTGTCAAGGGCATACAGTTGACCTAACCGGGCATTCAATTAACCTAACCGGGCATTATATCCCATAGAATGAATTGTTTGTTTTACTTGTCCTTTAAATTTTTTGTTTTAATGTAATTGAATTTGTAAATATGTTGTAGACCGCACGCTATACTAGCACCCTATTAATTTTATTATTCGAACATATACTGTAATTAAACATCACTTATAAACCATTTCGACTCGTAAACCTCGTAAATCTGGATAAAGCCTATGGTGCGCGACTTCTGAGAGACCCTGTATAATATTTTTTCATAATATATATATATATATATATATATATATATATATATATATATATATATATATATATATATACACGAGGGGCGTACCGAAAGCAATGCCTGTTGGCCTGTTGGATGATAACTTCTTTATTAGAATGACTAGAAAGTTTAACGTACACAATACACATGTATGTTCATCAACTATTGCTCTACACAAAACTACTCTTCAAAGTAATCTCCTTCACACGCGATGCATTTGAGCCACCTCTGAACCCAAGACTGGAATCCTGTTTGGAAAAACTGTGGCGAGCACTGTCTGTTAGAAAATCTAGAAGAGGAAGAACCATTGTTGTCTCGAGGCGATATGATGACTAAGCTGATTGATGCAGCATTTGTATATATTAAGTTAAGGTGTATATATATCCATCTCATAATTGTAAGGTTAGTGAAAAATTCACTTAATTTAGAGCTAGCATTTTTGGGCTCTTGTGGCATCATTGTTTGGGCACTCTTGTGGCATCATTTTTTTGGAGCGCTGCGCGTCCTTCCTACTCGTTTGTTGAATGCGGCACTTACAGGGTGTGGTCTTATAGAGAGCTCTCTTGCAATTCAGTTTGGTTGTTTAGATACAAGATTGTTGCATCGTGCAATTGTACAGGTTGTGTGTTGTTGCAAGGTTTAGAAAGAAGACCATAAATAGTGCCCCTTTTGTTTTTTATCTTAATTTTATGCAACTGAGGCCTAAGGTAGGCCCACATCGAGTCAGCAACCCTGAGGTAGGACCTAATAGGACCTCCAAGTCCGTAAGTTTTTAGTCTAGCTTAACTTGGGCTGTAGGTTAAACTGGCCCTTCAGAGCTTGGCCGTTTAGGGTTCAGCTGGGATTCTGAACCCAATAAAAAAAAAAAAATTAACACTGTCTGACCCATCGTTTCAAAATGACTTTGTTTGATGTCCTCTGTGTCATCAAATCTTTGTATCCGGCAGTGGTGGGCACGCGCAACAATTTTTGTAGCGCCGCAACCGCAACCGCAACTCTGCTGAAATAGTTGCGCCGCACGCGCAAGCGCAACCCTTTTCAAAAAGTTGCGCCGCAAGCGCAAGCGCAACCAAAAATGTTGCGCCGCAAGTTGCGCCGCAACTTTTCGTGCGCAACTGCCCACCTTTGGTATCCGGACACTTTGTTTCATCGAGCTGAATAGGTAAAAGTCTGACGGTGCCAAATCCGGACTGTAGGGTGGATGTGGCATCAGTGACCAGCCCATCTTTGCAATAGCCTGATTTATGGCAAAAGATATGTGTGGGCTGGTCAGTGATGCCACATCCACCCTACAGTCCGGATTTAGCACCGTCAGACTTTTACCTATTAAGCCTGATGAAACAAAGCGTCCGGGTACAAAGATTTGATGACACAGAGGACATCAAAGTCACTTTGAAACGATGAGTCAGACAGTGCTCGCCACAGTTTTTCCAAACAGGATTCCAGTCTTGGGTTCAGAGGTGGCGCAAATGCATCGCGTGTGAAGGAGATTACTTTGAAGAGTAGTTTTGTGTAGAGCAATAGTTGTTGTTTTTGTTGGTTAGCCGATCAGCCCACCCTGATCGAGCAAGCAAGCCGGCGGCACGCAGGTAACCGATCGCCCTCTCCGGAGTAGACCAGAGGTTCAGCGCACTAGTGATGTTGTGTTGTGTTCTATGTTGTGCTAGGGCGGTACAGTCTGTCATAATGTGTTCAATTGTTTTTGGTGTGTACTGGCACAGGTGGCAGGTGTCGTCTGTGGAGTTGTCTAGTCTGTGTTTATATGTCTGTAAGTTGGGGTGATGTCCACATCAGAATCGTGCTAAGTTAACTCGATCCAATCTGCTCAGGCTGGTCTCTGACCTGTCAATGGGTGGCGGCTTCGCACCTAAGACCGCATTCGGACCGAGTCGTGTCAGTACTTTGTGGGTTAGGTCACACACACCTAACTTAGGTGTGTGTGTGTGTATGTGTTTTCTGTATTATGTGATGTCTGTGGGGCGTGGTATGGAATAGAGTATTTGGTTATAATGTCTCTCTGGTGTTACCTTAATGGTGCATGTAGAGCAATAGTTGATGTACATACTGTACATGTGTACGTTGAACTTTCTATTCATTCAGCCAACAGGCATTATTTTCGGTACGCCCCTAGTGTGTGTGTGTGTGTGTGTGTGTGTGTGTGTGTAATATATATATATATATATATATATATATATATATATATATATATATACAATTTTGTAAGAAATTATTTATGCACTCATGCACTGAATAGACAGAGATAGGATTTGGGAAAACGTAATTTGATAAAGATTGAAGTGCAGCCTTAAACTTTTAACGTGTAACTTGACTCCGATGCTGTAACCTCAATGAAACAAAAGGCGGGCATCGCAGGTGAAGTTCTTGCCCTCTAGAAATAAAAGCCGAGAATACAGGGTGTCCGAGAATTATCTGTACAATTTTTGGCTGTTATTAAAAGTCAACCATGAAGTGTAGAAATTCCAGTTTTGTCCCATTTTACAGAGAATCTCATTAAGTTTTTTCTGATACCACGTTTTGACAAGTTTTTTAGAAATGTACGCGGGTGACATACATTGATGATTTAAAAGCAAGAATCACAGCTGCTATTGAGCGAATTGATGTGGATATGCTGCAGCGTACATGGCAACATTTGGAGTATCGATTGGATGTTTTGCGAATCACTAATGGTGCACATATCGAATGTTTGTAACAACGTTACTTTAATAAAAGAAACTTTTGAAAATACAGATTCTAAATAATCTTGTTTAAGAATTTTACGTGTGTTATCAAGAATTTTATTAAAAGATGAAATTGTACAGATAATGTTCGGACACACTGGAATTTCTAAAAAACTTGTCAAAACGTGGTATCAGAAAAAACTTAATGAGATTCTCTGTAAAATGGGACAACACTGGAATTTCTACACTTCATGGTTGACTTTTAATAACAGCCAAAAATTGTACAGATAATTCTCGGACACCCTGTATATAAATAAAAACATTTTTCACAAATTTTAATTATTAGGATTACGGAATTATATTTGAAGATACATCTAAGGAGAAAATGAAAGTTGTCTTTAGTTATTCTTTAAATGAGTGTAGTATATGCAAAGGAAGAAATGGCAGGTTTTGCTATCGGTAGAATGTACTGTATATTTAAGGATTCAACCACTGAAGCCTCTATGTTACTTGACAAACTACCAACATACTAAGTCTTCAGGATTGTAAAAATGGTGACCAAATGTCATTTTTTCTGCAGTGGTTGAAAAGTAGTGAGGGGGGGGGGGGGAAGATTCTCCAAGTATTCTTCGATGACTGGTTACACTGGTCAACAAAGATTTTTCATCAGAGTAAAATTTGTGGTGGCTGGATAGCATTTTTCACACTGATTCCAAAACTGCATTCAGATTTTTTCTAGCACGTATAGTTTTCAAGATGAAGGCATATATATAACTACACAGATTTAACCATTTTAAATAGGCAAAATACTAATATTTCAACATTTGATTGTGTTTATTTTATTGTGTTTTTTTAGTTTATTCATCTTATTGATTTCAATTATCTTAATTATACATCTTATGTATTTCAGGTGTGAGCTTTTACGTCTAGCAGCATTGTGATTCAGGCAACAACGCCGTGCTTTGTGTGTCAAAAGATCAGTCCACTCCAAGAACTTGTTGTGTCAAGTTGGTGTACATTTTTTTTGAATTTATAGTTTGCTCAGGTCAGTCAACATGCCTCGACAATGTAAGAATGACCCCTGAAAGCAGTTCTTTTGCATAATGGTAATATAATGCCATCCATCCCCATTGCCCATTCCGTCCATTTAAAAGAGACATATGACAATATGGATATACTACTGAAGGCAATCAAATACGACAGTCATCAATGGAATGTTTGTGGAGATCTAAAAGTTATAGGAATGCTTATGGGTATGCAGTCAGGATTCACAAAATTTTGTTGTTTCCTTTGCCTGTGGGACAGTCGCGCCACTATAGAACATTACATCAAAAGTGACTGGCCACTTAGGTATACATATGTCCCAGGGATAAGCAATGTCCAGTCTGTCCCTTTAGTGGATCCCCAAAAGATCTATCTGCCACCTCTTCACATTAAACTTGGTTTAATGAAGAATTTTGTTAAAGCAATGGGTAAAGTCAATTCTGAAGGGTTCCAATACCTTTCAAGGAAATTTCCGAAGGTTACTGCAGCAAAATTGAAGGAAGGAATTTTTGTTGGGCCACAAATAAGGGAGGTTTTGAATGACACTGAATTTGAAAAAGTCCTAAGTCCGCTGGAATTGAAGGCTTGGCTGGCGTTCAAATGGATATGTGAAAACTTTCTTGGAAGCAACAAGTCACCTGCGTATAAGGATGGAGTCAAGAACCTCCTTGATGCCTTCAAAGAAATGGAGCGTCGAATGTCGTTAAAAATTCACTTCCTGCATTCCCACTTAGATTTCTTTCCTGAAAACCTTGGTGCAGTGAGTGACGAGCAAGGAGAGCGCTTCATCAAGATATTCAGATGATGGAGAAGCGCTACCAAGGATATTGGAATGAAAGCATGATGGCGGACCATTGTTGGATGCTGTATCGTGACAATCCAGGCCAAATTTACAAAAGGAAATCACACTCACAGCGCTTTTAATAAAATAATGTATATATTCTTTATTTATAAGTACATTGAATAAAGTACCGTGTGACCACAAAAATTGTCCCTGTTTTTAATCGCTTATTACTCAGTCATTATTGCAGCTTCACAAATGAAATAAAAAGCATTCGAAAGAGAACATTTTAAAGTTTTAATTTATTCTACATGTGTTCAAAGTGACGTCCCTGGACATTCTTACATTTCACACAACGGGAAAGGAAGTTATTTATTACATTTTCCAAAACGCTGCATTCAATGGACTGTACACTCTCTACCACCGCTTGCTTTAATTCTTCGATAGAGGATGGCTCTTGCCTGAATACTTTGTCCTTGACAAACCCCCAGAGAAAAAAGTCCAAAGGTGATAGATCGGGAGATCTTGCGGGCCAGGGAAACTGCGAGCGATGAGAAATGAATCTTTGTTCAAAAAATCTTGTTAAACATTCCAGTGATTGCCTAGTTGTGTGGGCTGTTGCTCCTGAAACCACTTGTTACTGCAGTTTTCTTGTTCAAAAACAGTGTTCAGCATTTCTACATATCTTTCTGAAGTTACTGAAAGCGGTCTCCTTGTCTCTGGTCCTCAAAAAAGTAAGGACCATAAACCTTGCTGCTACTCAAACCACACCAGACAGTAACTTTTGGTGAATGCAGAGGTTTCTCCAAGTGTATATTTGGCTTGTTTTGTGACTAACACCGGTAATTCTGTCTGTTGATGAACCCATTGAGATAGATGTGGCATTCATCACTGAATATTATGTCACTTAATCTTATCTGGTTTTGTTCAATTATTGTTTCAATGCGTTCACAAAACATCAAACGACGCTGGTAGTCTTGTTCGCTAAGCTGTTGCAAACACATAATTTTGAATGACTTCATTCTCAAATCCAACGTGATTATTTTCCGAATGCTCTCCCGTTTGATTCCTGTCACAGCTGATAGTCGTCTCACAGATTTCTTGTTGTCCGTTTCAAGCTGATTTGCGACTGGATCAATGTTTTCAGCGGTTTCGCACACCTTTGCTGCGCCCAGAGTTGCCTTTATGCATGTTCTTGATTGAGCCGTGATGTTTCCATTTTGCGAAAATCCTGCGAATCGTTTTAGGATCTATGGTCCTTTGCTGACCGTATTGTCGTCTGAAAGACCGTTGGGTGGCAACTACCGAGCCATGTTTGATCATCTCTTCTGCGATGAAAACACGTTGCATGTCCGACAAATAACCCATGATTGTGGTGGATAAAACTGTCATTTTTTTATAAGTACTGATTTCGTATCCAGGATATCGAAAAAATTAAATAAAACTTTTAAATATTCTTTTTCGAAAGCTTTTTATTTCATTTGTGAAGCTGCAATAATGACTGAGTAATAAGCGATTAAAAACAGGGACAATTTTTGTGGTCACACGGTATATGATGTATTTGTTGTTTAGCATTCCTAAGTGTGATCTATACATCCATAAATTTTCTTATAGCAATATCAAAAACTTAAAAATATCAAAACCAGTGTATCTATATAACTATACGTGCTAGAAAACAATTAAAACCAGATTCGGAATCAGCGCGAAAATTGCATTAAGAAAAGTGTGATCATGTTTGTGATGAGAAAAAAAAGTTTCATTTTGTTGGCCAGTGTTATCATACATTTGGGTATAGGCAGTAATTCTTTTGCAAGTTAGGGTAGATTTCGCACATAACTACAATTCCAGTAGTCTAGTCATTACAAACACCTCGGCTTCATACTATACTACACGCTCTTCATACTTGCAAGTTTCAATTCGGTACTTATTTCCGGGATTATATCCGATCGACTTCGACATTTATCGACAAGGATATTGTGGATTATATTTAGTCGTTAGTATCGATGTTATGGTCTCGTCAATTCGATGGGTATAAAGTTCCTTATTCTAACATAACCAGTGCGTCATTTCCATTAACTGCATACAGATAGGAGTTCAACAGGAAGATGAGTCATTTACCAGTTTTGTCTTTACGCATGTACAAAGCCTTCGGCGTAACTCAAATAACATTTCAAGGTTAACGTGTTTAGGAGGTGGAAACTTCTGCTAAATAATTAGTAATATTCAGTAAAAGTGATATGCTATTTTTTATGAGGATAATTTATGGGAAGTTTTCAATTGCGTAATATTCTTTCTCTACAAATACATTTAAACTGCAATAATATACCATGTGTGTGTGTGTCATTCGCATACCGAATGCTACTACTAATTTCAATAAAGAGCTACGTCATAGCCAATGTCGTAACACCACTTCCCGTCGACCAACGAAGTTAAGCGACATTGGGTCTGGGTAACTGAATACCGAATTCAGAGTCTTCATTCTTGTAATAAAAAGTTTTCTAAGCAATTAATAAAATAAAGTGGGTAATTATTTAGCAATAGTTCAGCATTCTTTATTTACATTACCACTGTCGTTTATAAAAACAGAAGATAAGGGTGTTCATAAAGTCATGCGAGTGACTATGCAGGTACACTTCACCATATTCTCTCGCGTGACTTTATTAGGCATAATATTCAACGTAACTAATTATATTTACCTTACTCAAACTCAAACATTCCAACAGCTATTAAGAATAACTGGTTAAAAAACCAATAATAATAATAAACCTATCTTACAATGGTGAATTTGTAAATTTGTGCACGAAACTTCAAAAAAAAAAAAATTCATTTCAAAATACTTTAAAATAAAAGTGTTTTCAACATCAGAAATCTTAACAATATCCAAAGAAAATTAAAAATCAACGACATATTTTGATACCTGGTTTCACACCTATCACAGATACACAAAAATTCAAACGTACCATACGTCGTTGCAGAGTGGGACTTTTCCCTTTTATTAAACAGGCACTCCCAATATAAAATTATGAAAATTTATCTTTCTTTGATTTCAAAACTTATATTACGTATATTTCGTTTTATAAAAATATATCTGTGCACTTCATCTAGATTATCTTACAATTATTGGTCTATCGTTCTTTTAATCCTACCCATACATTATTATTCTTAATTTAGGATATAACTGAAAAATAAATTAACCCCGAAAATCTCTCGTCTCGTTGACAGGAACGTCTCTTAAACATAAAAAAAGAAATATATGCTAATGTTTTTAGGTACTGCTTTTAAATTCACAATAAGGAGTAGGCTTCTAATAAAATATCTCCTTTGCCTACAGTGTGACTAGCTCTGCAATAAAGAGTAATGTAAAGTAGTATACAAAAAAAAAGTTGAAAATAAGGAAAAAAAATTTTTACCACATAAAGCATATATCCTATAAATTCTACAAATACCTTTCTGTATAATATAACTTGGATGATAACGGTTCACATATACCTAAGTATATAAATGCAAACGGTAATTGTTTTCATAAGATATTAACAAATCAACAACCCGTACTTACATCCGATTTATCGTACATAATTTTGATCTGTTCCTCGTACTCATTCTCGATAGGTTTCCTTTTTATCTTTAAAGCAGCGGTCACTAGTCCATTGTCAGGCGTCCATGGGAGAGAGGAAAGGTGAATAGCTTGAGGAATCTCCCATTTTCCCAATCCACTTTGTTTACCATGCGCTTTTATTTTATCCAAAAATATCTGCTGCACTTTCTTATCAATGCAAAGTTTATCTTCTGATTGATCGCTCGAAATTCCAATATCATTCGCTATTTTCTTCAAAGAAGTCACTGATGGAATAATGATTGCTACGGCATAATCTTCACCGGAAATGGCGAGGACGCAAATGTTCTCAATTAAAGGGGAAGTCTTTAATATGCTTTCAATGTTTCCCAAAGATATGTATTCTCCATGTTTAAGCTTAACGAGATCTTTTTTACGATCAATAACATAAAGAACTCCCGTTTCATCAAATTCTCCGATGTCACCGGTCTTAAACCACTGAATTCCGTCTTCAATATAAAATGCTTCGGCAGTTTCTGAAGGTAATTTGAAGTATCCACTCGTCACACACGCTCCACCTACCACTATTTCTCCTCTTGGTCTTGGTTGATCAGTAGTCCTGTAGTCCCCTTCCTCCCAATCCACTAATTTTACCATAACATACGGATTCGGAGGTCCTACGTGACCGGGACGCGTGTTGTCAGAGTCCATAGAAGTTATGCATGCTGTTGTTTCTGTGCATCCGTAACCAACTTGAAGAGTGCATCCAAACATTGCACAGATCATTGAGTGGGTTTGTGATGACAATGGAGCACTACCGACTACCATCATTTTTACCGATCCCCCCAACTCCGCTTTGACTTTATTAAAAATAATTATATCAAGGATACGGCCAATCACGGACACGCCATTATGTTGTTTAACGCGTAAAGATTCCTTAAAAATTTTCGTTTTGATTTTTCCTTGCTTTTCAACGTTTTGAGTTACAGATTTGATAATTCGATCTAAGATAAGAGGAACTGCCGTTATCGCAGTAGGTTTAGCAACTCTTGCATCCCCTAATGTTCCTTTTGAGACCTTCGGGCTATTGTTCGTTAACGTCATAGGGGACGAATATGCAATAGTAACGCCGAGAGAAATAAGAGCAATCTCGGTGATAAGTTCCATAATATGAGCGAGGGGCAAGTACGCCATATATCTATCCTCATGATTCAAATTTGCTTGGACTGTGTACGCAATAAGGGAATGAAATATATTATTGTGAGTCACTTCCACACCTTTTGGTTTACCAGTTGACCCACTGGTATACATAATAATAGCACTATCTTTTCCAACAGGTTTTGAATCGTCGCTCAGTTCTTCAACTTTTCCTAACGTTAACAGAACCTGGAATGGGATAATTTTCACATTAGGCAAAACGGTTGTATTACCTATTCCTTCGAGCTGATCTTCAAAAACAATTATTTTCTTAACCAAATTACATTGTGGTAACAGTTTAGAGAGCCTTGGCAAAACTTCAAAACTTGTGAAAATCATATCTACCTCAGTTTCATCAATACCATGAACCAAACCCAAATCTGGTAGATTAGTGTATAAAGTAACAACAGTCAGACCATACCTTAAACAGCCAATAGCGCTTACAAACCATTCTGACCTAGTTTCCGCTAGGATTACGACACGATCTCCTTTCTGTAACCCCAAAGATTTCATAGCGGCAGCCACTTTTAAAACATCACTTTGCACTTCTTGGTAGGTTCTCCATTCGTAGTCCCCGAGCGTTAATTTTTCAAGCGTTTTTCCTCTCTCTTCGATCCTATTTCGTTCCAGAAGTTTTCGAGTACCAGTACATAATGCATTTCCGTATTTAACAGTCGAAACCTCTAAAATATCAGGCAACGTAATAGCATTCTTACTTTCGAGAAAAGCTTTTAACTCAAATCCGTGTTTGTGACCTCTTTCTTCGGCTTTGGTCCAAATGTTGTCTTTCCTTCTTCCTCTTACCTCTCCTCCCATCTTGTGCAGTGAACTCTGCAGGAAAAAAGGAATTAAAATAGTCTCAAAAATTTTTTATTCAAAATTCTGAATTCATCTAACTTGACCTAACCTACCATAGTAGCCATACAACTAATCTATATACACAGGGCTAAGGAGTCTTCCGAAGTTGTGGCCTAAGTGATACGCATAGTTAAGATAAATTAAGTACGGCACGCACAATATAGTGGCCCTTTATCACAAAAGAACTTTTACATATATATATATATAATATATATATATATATATATATATATATATATATATATATATATATATATATATATATATATATATATATATATATATATGTATGTGTATGTATGTTATATATATATATATATATATATAACAAAATTTGATAAATAAGTGACTATCTCATTAAATTTAATTAATTTTAATAGATTTGACTCTTGCCGCGGTTTCGTGTTTCAAAAGTAGCCCAATTTTAGACACATAGCGGTAAGAATATTTATGCCGCGGCAAGCAGTTCGAAATAGCACAATTGGGCGGGTAAACCGCGGGTTTGGCAACACTGATATGTTTCCGGCCTAATCAATCCCATGTTGCCAACTACTTTTTTTATATTTCACATAATTATAATTTACACACATTAATTTCATACAATTAAAATCGGTTTACTACACCCCGAAAAATCCATTTAATTTCTATTTAAAAAACCAATACACGACAAAAAAAAAAAAATTATATATATATAGATTTGGGGGGGGACCTGTCACCAAATTACGATGTAGTTATTGTAATATTGGAAAATATTGCCTTTCTGATGGAGTAAATTTATTTTTAAAAGAAAACGGAAAATGACTAGTGTTAAGTACATACATGCCCCACCACTCATAACAGCTGACAGTAAGTAATACCGGGTAAAAATGAGTACGAGATTCAAATATGTATTTATAAAACCATTACAATCCCAATTATTTTTACTTGATACTACTGAAAATTGTCATTCACGAGTGGTTGGTCAAATGTAGAAGTGTAATATTTTTGCGATATCAAAGAAATAACTTCACCATAATTTGGTGGGAAAGTATATGCCATCGGAGCAATCCAAGAATAAGCACCCCAAATCAATTTAGGGTGCTTTTTCTTGGATTGGGGTCGAACGAGGGTGCTTATGCTTGGATTGCTCTAAAATGGTTAATTGAATGCCCGGTTAGGTTAATTGTACGCCCTTGACGATTGGTTAGGTTAGTCGTGATATTTTCGTTAGTTTTAACGAAAATATCACGACTTAACCTAACCAATCGTCAAGGCGTAGTTGACCTGACGATTGGTTAGGTTAGGTCGTGATATTTTCGTAAGTTAGCCTTATAAAGCTAACTAAAGAAGGCTAGGTGTGGCTTTCTTTCATTGATCCTAATTTTTTTATTGCAATATCCTTCGTAAACATATAAAATTAAAAAAAAAAAATTTTTTGATGTTAAAATCCTTTAATTGGATTGAGGTCGAACTGGGGTGCTGTTTCTTGGATTGGGTCTAAATGGGGTGCTTTTTCTTGGATTGCTCCATGCCATCTAAAAATATGAAGAAGTGTTTATAATAACTTAAAAAAAAATAATATATATATAATTTTTTTTTTGCTGTAAAGTCAATAACAACAATCATATATATATATTATTATTTATATATATATATATATATATATATAATATATATATATATATATATATATATATACCGAGTGCACGGTCCCTATACACATTAAGAACTAATTTCATAAACTAAATATATATACACACATATACACATATATATATGTGTGTGTGTATATACACACACCATATATACATGTGTGTGTATATATATATGAAAGTAAACGGTAGGCGAAAACTGCACACACACTATAGGTCAGAAATATATAGTTTTGTCTGTGAACATTTTTAAAAACAGCTGTACGATCACTCACTAAGTATTAACCTTTTAAAGCCTTACGTACCACTTTATTTTGTTCTGGTAATGCCAGACACTTTTATTCAGCGATAGAGAAGACACCTGGGCTTCAAAGGGTTAATCCACCCAGCAAACTGAAATGCAACTATGGAAAGCTTACACAAATAAGCAACAAGAAATGTTATCTGTGGATACGAGTGAGTTAAGGGGATATGAAAATTTTATATATATATATATATTCGGTACGATATTGATGAACCTTTCCCTAGTTTGAGCCGAGACAAAAATTGGAGCAATCCAAGAATAAGCACCCCAAAGTCCCCAATCCAAGAATAAGCACCCCAAAGTCCCCAATCCAAGAAAAAGCACCCCAAAGTCCCCAATCCAAGAAAAAGCACCCCAGTTCGACCTCAATCCAAATTAAAGGATTTTAACATAAAATTAAAAAAAAAAATATTGTAATATTTACGAAGGATATTGCAATAAAAAAAAATTAGAACATAATTAAAATAAAAATATGGAAATAAGACTGAATATTGGAATATTACAAACAATAACTTAATGTTTAAAAAGGATATTGAAATAAAAAAAAAATTATAACAACATAATTAGAATTAGGAATATTGAAATAAAAAAAAATCCAAGACAAACTACACTAGGTCAAAGTTGGGGAACGTAAACTACACTAGGATCTTTAGGACATTTTTAAATGAATTCATCAAATAAAATGTTAAAACTAACGAAAATATTATGACTTAACCTAACCAATCGTCATATATATATATATATATTATATATGAGCAATACAAAAATAAGCACCCTCGTTCTACCCCAATCCATGAAAAAGCACCCTAAATTGATTTGGGGTGCTTATTCTTGGATTGCTCCCAAGAAATTAAACCATGTAATTTTCAAGTTTACCAAGTGAAGAACCAAGATAGATAGAGAGATTAATAATAATATTATAATATTAATAATAATACTAATTCCAGAAATGAGATTAGATTGTTTAAAGATCCTTATTCAAGAATTTAAATTTTACACATGCGGTCAAAATCCTAATCACACTCCGTAATATTTACATTGGTGACATTCCTCAAACTAAAAGATAGATATTTGTGATTCGTACCAAGTGTTGTGTAATGTTTAAGGAGTATAGGCCAACAGACTCATTTGCAAAACACACCGTATTCTACTTTCTACGCCACTTGTATAATCGCAAAACACATAATGGAATTTATAGGTGCCTTTTTCTTACTGGCAAATATAAAATTTAAAAGTATCGCAATTATTATTACGAGTAACGAACTAATTTCAATAATTAGCCTACTCCAAATATTTTCTAAGGCCTATTATTTCGGGCCTTATTACGTAAAATAAAAAAGGCCTACCTTGGCTATTTAACTAAGCACTTCTTCACTCCTTAAAAGAAAGTAAAACTAACAATTAACTGAGGCAGTAATAGTTCGTTTGAGAAGGAATATGGTACTGCAGCTACAGTAGAATTACTGTGTTTTCTAAGGGCGAGCTGCGCTCTGAATAACTGCAAGCTCCAACTTGAAATGCTGTGCCTCATGCGTTCTAAATTTACTGTCAACAGTATCGAAAGACTGATGACGTCGTGAATACCTCTCAAAAACGTCACGAATGTTACTCAGATATAATACGTCACTAAATCAAAGATAGTTCACACATCATACGATGCGACCCATTTACAAAGTACGTTTGACGTATACGGTATGATGAGCGCTTTTCACGTTAATTTAGAAGATTAGTGCTATTTGACGAGGACTTCAAGTGAAAACTAGAGCCGCATACCCTAAAAGAGGCACGCCCTAATTTCTCTGGAAGAAAACGATGGTGGGTTGGGGGTAGAATGTCTAGTTGGTTTACTACCATACTGTGCACCGGTAACCTCTGGTATGGAGAACAAAAGCGAGACAATGACTGAAAAGGGGGTTCTCGGAGACTGAAGAACAATTTTTTTTTATTAACAATATTTTGAAAACAAAAGGCTGGCCCCTAACCTCGTACAACCGACAACTAAAGTCCTGATACAGGATGAAGCCAAATCAGTATCGTATCAGTTATAACACACCAGCAGTGATAAGTAATAGGAATGGCTATAATCGAGAGGAGATACTTTACTAGGACTACGATAGAAAGATCAGTCGATCCCTCTACTGGAGGATATATATATATATATATATATATATATATATATATATATATGGCTGTCCAAAATTTCAGTATCCCAACTTCGTGACGCGGATAATCAAAATAAATCTGATCACTACGGTACTTCTTCATTTTTAATATCGTCGTTTTCAATAGGTCGCAGAGACCTACCTATTGCGAAGGCCTAACCTTATTATAATGGCCCACATCGCTAGACCTTTACATTTACAAGTACAGTATAAAATTCCTAATACAGGTTACTAATCATCTAGCACCGGCGGTGGCTCACGTTATATATAACAACCATCGCTTAGCACAGCCGTCTCATCGTTTAAAAGCAAGAACAAATCAAGAGTGAAGTGCAAGTAGGCCCCATCTCAATTTGAATCAACGCGTTTTTCTTTTGTATGTAACGCTCTCAATTTCACTTCCTCCAATTTGTTTCACTTTGTAAACAGACACTAATAATGAAACTGACTTAGATATAAGATTGTAAGCCCACTTTTCACTCAATAATTCCATACGAATAGAAGTAATGAAGCCCTCTCTCCTCTGCGTTAACCGACAAACTCTTACAGCATCCTCACATAAGCCTACATCTATTTATAGTTAGCCAAACAAGAAAAACTTTTCACTCTGCCATGCAAGCGATCCCCCACCCCTCCGCTGTTCCCCGTGTTAACCCACATGGCTAGACTTGCCTTATCATTCTCAACACAAATAGATTTTTCCTCAACTTCCATCAATGGGGGATATTCAACAAAAAGCGGATAACACCCCCCCCCCCCCGCCTCAAACCCCTTTCCCGTGTATACCAGTTTTTTTTGCAATTGTCGCCCTATTTCATGGTGCGAAATTTCTAGACATTATTTGCCGCTTCTTGCACGATTTAATACTTATAATCTCTACTTGTACAGTCCTTTACGTGTAAAAAGAATTTACATAAATAATTTATCGGCGATGAAAAGTTTGTGCACACTTACTAATCTTGAAATGCGACGCAGTATTCACCTGGTCTGTCATGCAAGACCGGTTTGGCTTTTCCAGTCGACTGAAAACGCGTATGTAGCCTAAGTTCGGAGGTGTACACGCAAGACATTTTCACAAGGCAATTTTACTGATGTAGGCTAATCGAAATTTAGTTTAAACAAATTTACTGTGTGAGTAAGGAGGGGAATTATGATGACCATATAGAGTACTGCATCAAGCCTAAACAGAGACGCGTGTGGCTAGATAGATACTATAATACTGCATAATATCAACAAAGTAATCAGTTTTAAGGTAGGCCCTACATTCGCTTCAAACTAAAGTTCATCTTGCTTACAGCCTATAATAGGGAAGGCCTGTTTATAGTTCAGGCAGAGTACAATATCTACCAAGGTTAAGGAAATACAAGAGGCCACAATGATCAAATGAATTATAAGCGTGACACAAACGTATAAGCCGTAATTATTAACTAAGGTAATAGGCTAACTTTTGGACGATGACAATGCACTGCAGACAAGTGGAACCTAAAGGGAAAATGTGTTGCCAAATATCACAACTATAATGCAACAGAAATTAATGGATTTACAAATTTCACTAAAGTACGCTTCTAGACCAAGGAAACAAACCTGTACGGTAGCATTCCCCATCTCCCTTCGCTAGAGCAATGGAGCAAAGAGAAATATTTACATATTTTTGAAGTTGTGAGCCGGTAACCCTATATCCCCACGAAAAAGGGGCGTGGGGGTCAAGAGGGCATGAACACCGTCATTCACCCAAGCAATACCCAAGCGAATGACGGGACCAACAAGACGAGGAGGCGGTGATAGTCGAAACGGTGCCCTTCACACTCAGATTTCGAACTCCCACCAATCAAGCCACTTCCGTGTGACGTTCACACCCTATCAATTTTGTAACGTAAAATGAATGACGTTTGTCACTTTTTAGTACTTGTTTCAGAGTTAATACGAATAAAACTTGATCTATTTAAGCAAAATTAATTTCATAATTAGCCTAAATTCTTACTAATGAACAATAAATATAATAAATTACACATTTTATCAGAATGCGATTAACTTAATCTATAAGTGTGGCAGCAACAATCTCATTAGTCGGTGTAAATCAGTAAAAATTTAATGAAATGATTTAGTAAACGAAGATTTTTTTTTTCCTAACTACAGGGTGTTCCATAAGTTCCTTTACCCTTGCACACGCGCACACACACACACACACACATATATATATATATATATATATCGTAAAGAACGACGCTTGTATAGGAGATATTCCGCGCAAGACGAGAGAGAGAAAACGGAACAAATGAAAAAATGAAGTACCACCTGGGAATCGAACCCGGGATCTTCCGATTGCCGGTCAGACGCGATACCATTACACCATGGACTTCACTCTTCCAAATGCCGTAATTCTTCTACATACTCGCAGAAACCAATGCCCCAAGGGGCACCTCCCGCATGCCGTAACATTATATACATTCAACTGCAAAGAACACGCAGTATAAATAACGTAAAGAACGACGCTTTGCAGTTGAATGTATATAATGTTACGGCATGCGGGAGGTGCCCCCTTGGGGCATTGGTTTCTGCGAGTATGTAGAAGAATTACGGCATTTGGAAGAGTGAAGTCCATGGTGTAATGGTATCGCGTCTGACCGGCAATCGGAAGATCCCGGGTTCGATTCCCAGGTGGTACTTCATTTTTTCATTTGTTCCGTTTTCTCTCTCTCGTCTTGCGCGGAATATCTCCTATACAAGCGTCGTTCTTTACGTTATTTATACTGCGTGTTCTTTGCAGTTGAATGTATATAATGTTACGGCATGCGGGAGGTGCCCCCTTGGGGCATTGGTTTCTGCGAGTATGTAGAAGAATTACGGCATTTGGAAGAGTGAAGTCCATGGTGTAATGGTATCGCGTCTGACCGGCAATCGGAAGATCCCGGGTTCGATTCCCAGGTGGTACTTCATTTTTTCATTTGTTCCGTTTTCTCTCTCTCGTCTTGCGCGGAATATCTCCTATACAAGCGTCGTTCTTTACGTTATTTATACTGCGTGTTCTTTGCAGTTGAATGTATATAATGTTACGGCATGCGGGAGGTGCCCCCTTGGGCATTGGTTTCTGCGAGTATGTAGAAGAATTACGGCATTTGGAAGAGTGAAGTCCATGGTGTAATGGTATCGCGTCTGACCGGCAATCGGAAGATCCCGGGTTCGATTCCCAGGTGGTACTTCATTTTTTCATTTGTTCCGTTTCTCTCTCTCGTCTTGCGCGGAATATCTCCTATACAAGCGTCGTTCTTTACGTTATTTATACTGCGTGTTCTTTGCAGTTGAATGTATATAATGTTACGGCATGCGGGAGGTGCCCCCTTGGGGCATTGGTTTCTGCGAGTATGTAGAAGAATTACGGCATTTGGAAGAGTGAAGTCCATGGTGTAATGGTATCGCGTCTGACCGGCAATCGGAAGATCCCGGGTTCGATTCCCAGGTGGTACTTCATTTTTTCATTTGTTCCGTTTTCTCTCTCTCGTCTTGCGCGGAATATCTCCTATACAAGCGTCGTTCTTTACGTTATTTATACTGCGTGTTCTTTGCAGTTGAATGTATATAATGTTACGGCATGCGGGAGGTGCCCCCTTGGGCATTGGTTTCTGCGAGTATGTAGAAGAATTACGGCATTTGGAAGAGTGAAGTCCATGGTGTAATGTATCGCGTCTGACCGGCAATCGGAAGATCCCGGGTTCGATTCCCAGGTGGTACTTCATTTTTTCATTTGTTCCGTTTTCTCTCTCTCTTGCGCGGAATATCTCCTATACAAGCGTCGTTCTTTACGTTATTTATACTGCGTGTTCTTTGCAGTTGAATGTGTATATATATATATATATACACAAGATGGGGTAAAGGGACTTATGGGGCATTCGGTACCGTATATTAAAATGTTAGCCTACCTATTAAGAACACCACTGCATAATTAGAAGGCTTAAGAGAAACGGGTTGGATGCCTATTGCCTACGTTCATATATATAAATCAACCACAACAGCTCTTCAAAGGATTCGCTCTACTGAAATAGGCAGAACAAGTTCCATTTCAAATTAGATTTATTATACACGATATAGTAAAACCGATCCTCTCTCACTATAGGTAAGATAACTTTAAAATATCAGTCATATTTTGTTAATTCAGAATTAAAACCTTATCAGCTTACTGTACGCTGCATAGGACAAATTATCTGGACCCAAACTAAACAGCATTTACGATCCTGCTCTTGGCCAGACTAGAAAACCAGTCTATAATTACCAAGACCTTGAAGGCGAATCACGACAAAGCAAAGTTTTTCGATCTCAAAATAGAAATTTCGAATTACTGTACAAAAAAAAAAAAAATCCAAAGTAGCTCAATCTGCTACATATAGCGGACTGTCATTACATTTACGTATTTTATCGTTTTGTAGATTACTTCAAAGTATTTATTTACAGAGAGAGCTCTCTTATTTACATTTTTATATATATAATTACATTATCAAGTTTAAAAAGATTTAGTTGTTGTTTAGCCGATCAGCCCACCCTGATCGAGTAAGCCGGCGGCACGCAGGTAACCGATCGCCCTCTCCGGAGTGGACCAGAGGTTCAGCGCATTAGTGATGTTGTGTTGTGTTCGTTGTTGTGCTAGAGTGGTACAGTCTGTCATAATGTGTTCAATTGTTTGTGGTGCGTCCTGGTACAGGTGGCAGGTGTCGTCTGTGGAGTTGTCTAGTCTGTGTTTATATGTCTGCAAGTTGGGGTGATGTCCACATCGGAATCGTGCTAAGTTAACTCGATCCGATCTGCTCAGGCTGATCTCTGACCTGTTAATGGGTGACGGCTTCGCACCTTGGACCGCATTCAGACCGAGTCGTGTCAGTGCTTTGTGGGTTAGGTGTGTGTGTATGTGTTTTCTGTACTGTGTGATGTCTGTGGGGCGTGGTATGGAATGGAGTATTTGGTTATAATGTCTCTCTGGTGTTACCTTAATGGTGCGAGGTGTCGGTGCATGATTGAGCAAGGGTGTTATGGGTTAGTTGTCGCTGCTGCCATGAATTGTGTTCCCCTCATGTCTAAATGTTCCCTAACTTTCAGTATTTTTGTTTCTGTGTGCGGGTGTTCTATTGGTGTTGTTTGAATGCATCCTGTAATGATACGAAGTGCGTTGTTTTGTATTGTCTGTAAGGTGTTTATGTGTGTTTGAGATAATGGGTGCCCAGCATGGTCCATAACTGAGCGAATATATTGTTTGTATATGAGTGATGTTGTTTCCTGCTGGTGTTCAAAGTTTGTGCCTGTTCGTACCCTAAGCGAAAAAAAAAAGTTTATTTATGCAAAAACTTGAAATATATTTACAGTATTACGTCGATACGATATATGAGAAAGAGAAAACTTCAACTTGAGTAGTCTAAGCATCATCACCCTGTTTGCATGTACGTTTTGTGTTTGGTATTTATCATTACGAAAGAAATCTTTTATAACTTGAAGAGCCTAATCATTTTCATTAATCAATACAGTAACAAATATCATCAACTGTTGCCGCAAAATAGAAGTCAACATCTTCCTTCCTTGAATAATCAATTTTAAAATTAGAAAGAGCCGTTTTGAGCAGAAAACTGAGATTTGTTTATAAAAACCTCTGAACAGTTAGCTAGAACAACGTGAAAAAAGTGTTAGCAGCTGACGAGGAAGCTTCTAACAGTGGCTGTATCCTCCAGCGCGGGACACGTCAACGCGAAGAGGCGGCGACGTCAAACCGAAACATCAACGCGCTGGTGGCCAAACTTCCTCAAATCTCCGTGCAGCGGGCTGTCTACGGTCGACCAGACTGGCAGTCGACGACTCGACGACCTGTTGCGTGGCATGGTCAGAGTGCCGATCGGCTCCCGGGGCCCGATCTATTCTCAAAAAGATTTAGTGTGACAATTATACTAACGTGCCTAAGAAACGAGGACCCCACCCAATTTTGAGAAGGGGTTTTTGTAAGCATTTTAAGATTTAAAGTTGAGGCCACTTTTAACTTTAGACACCGAACGTCTAAACTCTAAACTGTAATCAAATTAGAAACAAAAACCAAAGCGTAAGCTGCTCTTGTTGTTAGCGAGTAGCTTAAAGCTCAACATTTCATCATGATATAACATCTGAAGACATTTTTATTAAAATGGCATTGAAAATGAAGACTGACCTTATCTAAGATTACAACTGCTGATAGATATTGCTTATTTCAGTCCTATATAACCTTTTAATATTAATGTTAAAAAAAACTTTCTTATCAACAGATCTAACCTAAAAGTTATAAGAAGGATCCAAAATTCGATTTTATTTAATATCACTATTGCTACTGACCTTCATAGGCAATGATTTTCGCTACATATCATTCCATTCACTAAATGTTGATGGCATAAATGTATGTTCATTGAGAGAATGACAAATCCTATTACGACTCTTAGATAAACAGAGGGTTGACAAAAGTAAATACACACCTTCGGGTTTGTTCATACTTTTTTGATTTGATAATAAAAGTCTCTAAATAATAACAGATTTATTGAATCAATATATTTAGAATAGCATCTCTTTCCCTTTCCATTATGTAAAGCCGACCGATACGTTGAGTTTTGCCATTTCTTCTTGGAAGACAATCATCGTAGCGTTTATTTACTTTTGTGAACCTTCTGTATAATGTTGAAATAATAGCGTGTATATATCAGGCATGGAGCAATTACTTGGTCAATGGCTATTTGATTTATGTCACGCTTTTCTACCTTAGGTATTTCAATTCCATTTTCAGTTTTGGCCATCATCTTCAATGAAAACTAGATAATATTAGGTCAATAAAATGTACTCTTTTTTTTTTTAACATTGCGCAGAACTGTATTATTCATTAAGCAGTTCTTGCCATGGACAATTGGACATATGTATGTGATATGGTCTAATGAAACCAAAGATACGGCACTCAAAAAACGCTAATACGAGACAAAAGAATTAGCATTTATTTTATCAAACTAATAGGGACAAAATACTGGCACTTTAGTTAGGAACATTTTATTTCAAAAGAAAGCTCCCTGAGACATGATGGGCAAGTAGATTAAACTGCAAGCATGACCTATTAACTTTAATATTCATGTAATTGTATCAATTACCTTGGTTTCCTAATGTAATTAATTACAATCAATTACAATTACCCCATGCCTGGTGTGTGTATATATATATATATATACATATATATATATATATATATATATATATATACTCTGGCTTGTAGCCTAATGGTTAAGACGGCGAAGGACTGAACTGCAAACTTGAATGACAAATCTGAATCTCGGCCTGGACTTTGTGATTTCAAACTCGAACAATTAAGGAGCTTCCTTTGGGTCTTCATTGGCAGGGTTGACCCTGATCCCACATTAAACTGTACGTCCAAGGTAGGGCCATAGGCGTACGGGACTGGGGGTCTGCAGACCCCCATATTCGCAAGTTTTTTAATATTTTCGGGCAAATGCCTCAAAATTCGGGCAGTCCCAAAACAATGGTGGAAAAATTTGAGTTTATTAAAATTAGACTCAGATGTAGTAATTAAACCAAACATAATAAATTATGCAACACTTGTTTTGTTTGGTTGCAATGTCTAATAAACGTGTCGCATTTAAACTTATAAAAACAAGTGTTGCTTTATGTACTTCTTAAATTTTTTTGTTATGTAATTTCATTTTTGAGGTACTCGTGCACTCTTTTCAATTTATGTTAAGAGAAATTTGTTACTGATGACAAAAAAATTCAGCGTTTTGTTAAGAGTTAATTTTTTTCTAGAAAATGCTTGAAAAATATGTATATTTTATAATGCTCTGTGAATATATGCGCATTATTGCAACAAAATCTTTCATTTGCTTGCCATGTTAAATTCACTATGTTGGCATCAGAAAATTTGGGCACCTTAAAAATGAAGCCAGTACGGCTATGGATGGGGGCAATATATGGGAAGAAAATGTAACCCTTGTTCTGCATCTCAAACGGTAGGTGGCGTTATAAAGTCTATAATGAAACTAGCAAGCAGAGTTTAATTTCTTATAAACGACGGTATAAGCTATACAATGAAAGGACCATTTACTTAAAATGTATTGTTATTCACACCAAAATGTACGTCATCTATGGGTCATAAAGCCTGGAATTGCCATAAGCCCTATTGCGTAGTAGGCTAAAACGTCGTGTATATTATTTAAGGACATTAGTCCCTGTCTCTTTCTTTTATTAAGGTTTTCAAGTAAAATTTTTAAGAGATCTAAATAACAAAAATAATAATAATTATTATTATTATTGAATTATGGTAAAGATTAGGCAAGTATCTTACATCATATCAATGAGGTTACGAATAAGTTGGGGACCTATAATGTAAAAATGGTTGGAGCCTAGGTCTAGGCTTATATGCTGTAAAATAAAGAAACTCACTGTAACCTGGGCCACAACTTAGGCCTACCATACGATACGCACTTGGTCTCCAGTCCAAGCGTAGGGCCTACAAACTAAGCTATTCAAGTTTTTTTTAAAAGTAGGCTATTTCTGGAAACATTGGTACACGATTTTAGTTTATTGCAGAGCACAAAAAAAAAATTTCGACCCCACACACTACTAAATTCACAGTTTATGAAGAAATATATGATGAGAATATCACAATACAAACCTTTGAAATTACAAAACCTATTTTACCACCGCCTGTTCCCTAAAAATCTGTCTGGTAGATTGCGCTTGCTCAGAGCCACGACGTGGAAGCGGTCGACTGTCGACGCCATATTTTTGTATTTGTAAACAAATCGAGCAGAAATATATTTTTCACTTATTTAATCAATTACAAATATTTTATGAAGCCTTATAAAATCTTCAGCTACTAATAAATTTCCAAACATACTATTTTCAAATAAAATATTTTATAAGCCATCCACAAGTTGTTATTGAAATTGAACAATAAGTACCTTTAAATAGGAATCTTTGGCAACATTTCACGTTTGCAGCCGATCTCATTGACTCAAATATGTATTAACGAACCGAACTTAGCGAAAAAACTGTTTCAGAAAGTTCTTTTAAAATATAACATTGGACTTTTAAACTGATTAATGCATGCCTTCAAAACTAATCAGTTGCATTGTTGATAGCACTTTGAATTCCCAAAATATTGTAAAATAATATAATTTGCATATAAAAAACCCAGTTGTAACTTCCCACGAAACACTTTGAAATAATTTTAAATAAATAGAAAATACTGTAGTATATATTTACATTTTCACATCTGTTGCATTTTGGCACAGTGAATGAAGATTCAAATATGAAAATGGTACATGTATTCGAATTCTTTTTCGTCTTCGTTTGTGCAAGCAGTGCCGGATTAACCCGAAGACTAAAAGGCTGAAAGCCTTGGCCTACTAAAAAGTGTGGCCTACGAAAAAAAAAATTTTTTTTCAACAACACTAGTAGATTTTCTGGCAGTTGTCATCTGACCTTGAAGTAGAGGTGTTTCTTTAGTTGTTTTCCACTTTTTTTGTGTAGACTGTAGAGTAGACCTAGGGAGCCTAAATTTATTATTTTATATCATATAAAATAATAAATTTATGTTTATATGTTTGTTATATTTATATGTTGTTATTTCTCTTTCGAGTGATGTGTATTTTTCTTTTACAGAAATTTTTACAATTTTATGCATAAATGAAATATCATAGATATATTGCAATATTGTCAGTGCATAATGTCGGACGGTTATGTTCGACACCATGAAAGTGGTACATTGAAGAGAGAGAAACGCTTGAAAAGACAACAGGAAGATGAAAAGCTGAGTGGATCGTTATTAAAGTTTTTCGCCCCGTCGTCATCCACATCGACAAATTCAGATATTCCGGAACAACGTCAACAGCAGTCAGATGTACAGTCTGGATGTACAGTACTCCGGAGTATTATGACTCTACTACTAGGATTCAGAAAAGAAAACGTGCAATTGATGAATCTAGCAGCGACGATGTTGGATTGAGTGGCAAGCAGAAATTCAAAATTGAGACATATTTCATTATAATCGACAGAATTTTAGCAGAACTCAACAAAAAACACGCCGCCTACAAACGAATCACCGAATTATTTGGATTTATATTCGACTGCAAAGAACTGTCTGAGTCTGATATGCGTCAAAAAGCGCACAATCTCGTTGACGTTTACAGAAGTGATATAGAGCTAGATCTCAATGATGAAGTCATTGCTTTCTCCAAATACAATATTTCTGAGGTGTCCCTCAAATCGCAGAGCAGGTGCTAGAATTTCTTTTGCAGCACATGATGACCGCGACTTTCCCAAACCTCTACATAGCTCTACGTATTTATTTATGCTTGTTGGGTACTAATTCCGAAGGAAAGAGATCATTTTCGACTCCACATAGAGTCAAGAATTGTTCTCGATCAATTCTGGGACAATCTCGCTTATCTGCACTCGCACTCATCTCTATTGAAAGTGATTTGGCTCGCAGTTTGGATTTTCTCCCAAAAGAAAACCAGAAAGATAAGGTCACTTAGGTTAAACCGTTAGATGTTTTCAATGTCCGGGTTTTTGCTCGGTTTACTGTGTGCAGTTTACATTACGTTTGTTTGCTTTACAATTTACATATCTTACATTTGTTTGCTTTACAATTTACTTTACTGTGTGCAATTTATATAATATATATATATATATATTATTTGGTGAAATATATTTTTTATGTAGGCCTATCGTATTTAATCTCTTAAAATTATCTATATTATACTCGATTACAAATGAAAAATATGTAATCTCGTTTAATAAAGCATCTATATTTGTCGAGTACTTTTTATGATACCGATATATTGGAAAGATTTGTTGAAGTCCACGCAGTCCAGCCTTGGCCTACGAAACCCTTAATCCGGCCCTGCGTGCAAGTGATGTACTACCAAAAACCATAATTTTTAATGCTTTGGTTTCGGGATTTATACCGGTTCACAATCCGAGAAATTACTTCATTTGCTGTTTTGGATTATTTTGTGAATGAAAAATAAATAAAATAAATGCAGTACGTAATGATCCCAGAATACTATAACAACAACCATTATTATTAGTAGTTGTAGTCGTAGTAAATAGTAATATTATTAGTAATGCCTGCATCTGTACATGTTTCTACCGGTGTATGAATTTTTTAAAGTTTCTTGGTATGATCCTGCATAATGTAAGCGACAGACAGTAAGCTTAACATAACTCCGATAAAAATAAATAAAAATTATATGTATTTTAAAACTCAGAATATTCATATCATGTTTGTAAAACTTCGAAATAATCCTTACTAATGAAAATTAAGAAAGAAAGAGAGAGAAAAAATTTGAAGTACCATTCTTCATCTGATCTCTCTCTCTCTCTCTCTCTCTCTCTCTCTCTCTCTCTCTCTCTCTGCGATGAAAGCTATGATGTGAAACGAGGAGCCATCAACAGCATATTGAGTTCATAAACAATTTACATCATCGGCACCTTTGTTTCGCGGAATATAACTCCATCGTTTTCTGGATGCTGCTCCGGTTCTGTCGCTGTGCCAAGATACACATCATCAGGAGGCCTTTCCCGCATGTGAAGATGTGATTCATTGATAGGAAACGGATAACTGATAAGATACGCGTTTTTATGATAAACTTTGGCTTTAGATAAGTTTAATGAATTAATCTATATTTCCCTTATATACTGTATATTGTACAACATATTTCGCAAGTCTGAAGTAAAAAAATAATCCTGTAGCAACCCTCTGCACCCCAAAAACTGTCCGTTGTGTGTACCTTAGATCCGAGTGGAAATAAAGCACTGAACATATTCTATAAAATATAAAGTACTTCAAGGGTACGTATATAGTACGTCGATAGTAGATAAAGAGTAGCTGAAACGATCGTATTCTTGACAAGCGGTGTTTTATGGATTAAACTAAGTGAAAAATACAAAGTACACCCAAAGAAAACCTGTGAGTGTCACTGTAATCTCCGCGTACCTTCGGTCTACCGAGTGTGCTCTTTACGTACTTTATACCCAGAGTACGGTTAGTCCCTTTTTTTTCCTGTTCGAATCTAAGATATACGCAGTGTTACAAGGAGTTACAAGGAAAAGAAGTACCTCAAAAGGCCTTGCGGCCCATACCGAGGAGGTACCAATGGCAACAGTGCCAGGGAAAATTTTCTACACCCTCAAATAGTGTGCAAGATTTGGTCTAACCTTTTCTTGAAATGATCCACAGAGGAACTGTTCACAACTTCTGAAGGTAAAGTAATTCCCACACACACTAGTCCTAAACCATTTCAAATCCAACTTCCAACCATTGTTGCGAGTTGGGTTATCATTTAAACTAAACATACTTCTAAAATCGACATTGTTGAACCCACGTAAGAGCTTGAAAACCTCGATCAGTTGACCGCGCAACCTCCGAGTTTCCAGCGAAAACAAGTTCAGGGCGCGTAACCGTCGATTGTAGCCCATATGCCTAACGGAAGGGATTAATTTTGTGGCCCTCGCCTGCACTCGCTCCAGCCTCTCAATATCTTTCCTGAGGGTGGGCAACCAGCACTGCACTGCATACTCCAGGTGCGGCCGAACCAGGGAGTTGTACAGAGAGAGCACAATCTCCTTGTTCCGAAACTGAAATTGCCTCCTGATATAACCCAACAGCTTCTGGGCTTTCTTTTCTACCTCTACGCACTGTTTGGTAAACTTAAGGTCGCTGCTGATTAGCACACCCAAGTCCTTTTCCAACTCACTCGCCTCGATATTGTTCCCCAACATCGAGTAGTCCGACTTGGGATTGGCGTAGCCAATGTGCATCACTTTGCATTTACTCAAGTTAAACGGCATTTGCCATTTTTCGGACCACTCTCCTATCCTACCTAGGCCCGCACGCAGTTCCTCGATTGCTTCGGGCGTCCCAACATTGGCCCCAAGCTTGGTGTCATCAGCGAATTTGGCGATCCGACTGACGATGCCACCGTCGATATCATTTATGTAAATGATAAACAACAGTGGCCCCAAAACGGAACCCGGAGGAACCCCACTAGTGACTGAGGCCCAACCCGAACTAACCCCTTTAATTACAACCCTCTGCCGCCTATTCTTCAGCCAGTTTTCAATCCACCTACCTATTTCGGTATTTCCCCACCGATACCCAGCGCGCGCACTTTCGCCATTAGCTGGCGGTGAGGTACCTTATCAAAGGCTTTCTGAAAGTCGAGATAAAGTATATCAATCGCCCTACTCTTATCATACTCACTCAACATGACGTGGAAAAACTCGAGCAAGTTGGTGAGACACGACCTATGCCTTCTAAACCCATGTTGGGAGTCCCCAAGCCGCTTGTACGAATCCAAATGGTCAACGATCCTATCCACTATTATCCCCTCTAATAATTTACCTACAACTGAAGTGAGACTAATGGGACGATAGTTCCCTGGACTTTCGTGATCCCCTTTCTTGAAGATAGGGGTCACGTTGGCTTCCCTCCAGTCACCAGGCACTTGGCCCGTCTCCAACGATTTGTTGAAGACTGTAGCCAGGTGGGGAGCCACCTGGTCGCGCACCTCCCGCAACACTCTGGGGGCAAACTGGTCTGGCCCAGGAGCCTTAAACGTGCTCAGTTTGTCTATTATATCGGCAACGACTGTCGCGGTACATCGAACACTATCCAGGCCAGCACCTTCGTGCCTCACGCCTGGCTCGGCGATGATGCGGGTGTCCTCCTGGTGAACACTCCCGCAGAACGCCGCTTCTAATGGGCTTTCTACTATTAACATAACTGAAGAACTCCTAAGGTTCCCCTTGCAGAGGCTTGCCACCCGTAGTTCTTCGTTACGTTTCGGTAGTCTAACCTTCGCCTTCACTTCCCTACACAGGCGGACATACGCTTCAGTGTTCTCATGGGAACGATTGGCCTTCGCCCTCCTATACGCTACTTTCCTATTTCGGATAGCCGAAGCGATGTCACGATTGAACCACTTAGGCTGCGTTGAAGCAGGGGTGACCAGTTTTGAGGGTATGGCAGCAGACTGCAGCACCATAAACTCATCCCGGAATGCACTCCACACTCCCTCAACATCGCCGCCGACCTCTAACCCCATCTCACCTACGCTATCCCTGAGGCTAACAAAGTCCGCCCGCCGCGGAGATTGAGCTTACTGCCTCTCGAGTTACTACGCTTCACCCGAGGGACGCACACACGGAACCTAATCAGACCGTGATCACTCCCGCCCAACGATTCGTCAACGGTGAGGCCAGTGACGAGGTTGTCTTCGGTCGTGAATACTAAGTCTAGAACGCTTTCGCCTCGTGTAGGCTCATTGACCCACTGAGTGAGGAAGTTCTCATCAGCAAAGTCACCTAGCCTCCTCCCTTCAGCATCAGCAATCCTGTCTTCTCACTTTATGCCGCGACAGTTGAAGTCTCCGAAAACTACACACACCCTATCCCCTAGCAGGCTACTGAGTTCGGTGTACAGGGCTGTATCCTCCTCGAGGAGGAGATGCGGAGGACTGTACACCAAGATTAACCTATAGCTCGTCCCTCCCACATTCAGTCCCACGGGTGCAGTCTTTACGAAACGTTCTATACCCGGAAATTTCGAACTCCCCAACGTAGTCCCTACGATCAGTATGAATCCAGGACTCGGTGATAGCAACGATATCCTGGTATTCTGATGCTAAGAGCGCCCGTAGCTCGCAAAACTTGTTCCTAATCGACCTAGCATTAAAAAGCATTGCACGGAGGGAGCCTTCCCTATTCTGACCGCCCCCTAGCACGACCCGTTTCCCGAACAGCCAGGGCTGTCGGGAGTTGAAGAGCCCCTCACTAACGAGGGGGCAGTTTTTAGAATGTGTGACCTATTATAAAGCTTAAAATTTCTTCTTTCGATTGCTGTACAGGATACTTCACCTTTTAATATCTCTCTCATTTTAGCAAATACTCGCAACTATGTCTCGAAAAATCTAGGAAATTCCAGCAGGAGAGAGAGTGAGAAGGCGCAATGCAGTTTCCACGAGAGTAAAAAGAGTGATTTTTAAGTGTTTAAAAGTTCCATCTTACCTGAAAAGTTTTGTCCATATGCTGGAAATGTTCACTTCCCTCTTGGATGCATAATAGTGTATCAGTCAGATGAGGTCATCGCCCATCGTACCAGTCAGAGGGGCAAAGGTTCGTAATGTTTTTTCACAAGCTTAGTATCCCCACATAGCATTTTTATATGATAGCACTATTGATCGTGTAGCTTAATGCCGCCATCTTAATTAAATTTTAAAATGGCAGCCACACCAAAATTCAATATAAATTTCTCAGCTTCTAAGCAACATATGAAATTGATTTTGACATGTAACCGTACACTTTCATGAGCAAAAAATCCAATTCTGGCACCTATTATTTTGGGCAGCCATTTTGAATTTCAAGATGGCCGACATGCGAAAATCGATTTTTTTTTCAGTGTTTCAGCCCCGTAGCCCTGTCCAAACTTTTTTGAATGCCAACAGTACAGTATGTCCATAAAGTCACGCATCATAGGAACATAAACAATGTGACTTTATGGACACCCTGTCCAGTTCAGGCATCTAAACATCATTTTACTCCAGAGCAATCTGATCATATTTTCACAAATTAACATGGAAGTAGATATTTGACAATGCACGTGCCCATAAAAATGTGAAAAGCTCATCGCTCCACTCTCGTATTCTAGTTCATTTCATGGAATAAAAGTTTATATACACGGAATATGAATGTTTACAGTGTGGTTGATAGTCATCATCATCATCATCATCACTTTGGTCATCATCTGCGTCCAGTTCTGCATTTACTTCATCACATGGTTGATTTGCACAGTCTCTCAGTCTACACATGTCAGTATACTTGAGTCCATTCACCCAGACAGACACAAGATTGCAGCTGGCAGGAGCTGCTACACGTGCATGCCAAGAGATCGAGTACAGCCACAGGAGCTGGGGCACCATCCATCCAGTCAAATACCAGTTGTTGCTGTTCCATTTTCCACCCACTTCCTACTGGATCAGGGATTCCAGGGTCATTTTCTAGACTTCTCTTCCAGATCGCAGTTTGATAGTTAGTACGAAGGCTATGTTTTTGAAGACAGTCCTGGCAAGGAGGTAATTGGTGGGACTCGATATCACCCTTTCTCGAGCAGAACAGGTTGTATCGAAGTTCATTGATATTGGTTGTAGTAGGTTTTTTAACATGTAGGTAGCAAACAAATCCTTCCATCTTGACATGAAGATCTGGAGGAGTCCATTGTTCGCCTATTTGCATGAAAGTATCTCGGACTTCTGGGTTTGTTTTCAATATCTGAAGTGCACGGAGCTTGCCTTTCTCTGCAAAAGTACTGACTGTATTACGTTCAGTGTATGCATGCATTCCAATGAGTGCCTTGCACACATTCAGTCCAATGGATGCAGCCACTTTGAAAATGTTAAACAAACGGGTGCAATTTTGAGTACCATTTTTGGAACAGAGAAGCATTGATCTCATCACTGAGTGCGAGACAGAGGATGAAGACATCTATGTCCTCTGCACAGATCACCGCTGCTTGGAAAACTTCTCTGGAAGCATGGAGTAACATTCTCCCATCTGCCTCTTCATGTTGGCTTGACAGAGCTATTACCTTTTCACACTCACCATCTGTTATCTTCCAGCATGTATTAAGATGTGTAGCATAAAGACACTTTTCCATCAGCTTCTCTGTGTACTTTGGCTTATTCCACTCATTCATTAGGAACTGGATCAGGCTGGTTTTCCTGTTGACTTCTCGGAGGAATTTTTCCATTGTTTCACAATTTGTGCTTCAGGTATGTTCTGCAGTTGTTCATGCTTTTCACCCTTCAGAGTCCTCTCAACATTCTTTATCGACATTTCTCGGTAGTTATCAAACACGACATCAATTTTCGAACTCTGTGATCCCTCCCTGAGAACCATAGTATGAATAGCAGAGGCAATATCTCCAAATGTATCGTGATAATTTCCAACCTTCTGTACCAAACTCATTCCATCAATCACAGTTGCAGAATTGTCTGGCATGGCCTCTGCATGGGCGGCAGTTTTCTGAAGGTGTGTTGCCAGTACAGCTTCGTGGTCTTCCTTGGAAAAACCTTCGTCTGTAGCCAACGACCAGGGCAAAGGACCAAGGGGATGTGAAAATATGGACTTCATGTTCAATTGTTGACTTTGAGCTATCACAATCATCCTACCAAAAAGTGACTTATCCGTTTTCAGTGGTTTTCCACTGGCAGCTACCTGTTTCTTTTTGTCAATAAGTGGATACCTTGACGCATGTCCACACACTCACATGCTGTACTAAAAAAAAGTTTTGAAGACCATTTTTTTTTTCTCTAAAGAAGTTATGTATCACTAAAAGAAGCTATTATATTATCTGACAAGAAACTTTAATACCTAAAATTAGGAAAAACTTCTTCTAGAATGCATTCTCAAAAAGTAGTTATAAGTTCTAAATTCACAAGGTTTTATTTTGAATGTGGAAGCGTATGCGATAAGCAAATTGATTATTTGAAGGACTACTGTTGGCTGAAAAGCCTATCTATGGGATTATATAACAATATATTATATAAGTTCTACCGCTAAAAATAACTTCAGAATCATTACATGACTATAACGTAAATCTAATCGTAACGTAAGTGTTATGAGAGAACTTTAAATGTAAAATTAAAAGATAAACATACAGAATTTCGAAGTACAGACGCTTCGACAAGGAAAAATTTATTAAAAAAAAATAAAAACATTCCAGTGGGAATGTTTAGAAGTCACAAACAGTCTTTAATATATTATCACAAATGTGTATATATATGTTTGTGTGTGTGTGTGTGTGTGTGTGTGGTGTGTGTGTGTGTCTGTGTACGAACGTGCACTGTGTATTTCTGTAGTTTAGTTAAGAGAGCGAGATGAAAAACTGTTATACGCAATTAATCGTAAAACTTCGTTGAATTCGACTTTCTCTCCCGGGGTGACGTACCTTCCTCGGTGACCACCATGAATAAAAATGATTCAAACATTGCTTGGATCTTGAGTGGGTGTGTGACGAAAGTTGCACTTTAGTTCATGCACCAATATTAATAAACAATTTGGGTTACAGATGGTATGGTAGCGTGACAAGGTCTGCTGTTTATCTCCGTGTTAGTTTTTCACTTAACTTCAACTGAGGAATTAACATTGTTTATCTTCGTAGTAATTTTAGAAACCTTTAAATCACTAATATAAATTTACAGTTTTATGAAACCCCGTTAAGTTTTTATACTTTTAATCTTATGTTCTTTCACAAATTCAATTAACTTTACACTTACGTGATACAGTTAATAAAGGGGAATTTAAGTTTTGATCGGAATTCAAATAGGCCTAAGGAAATGAATATAGCCGAGCGTGGGACAAGAATAAGCCTAGGGCCTGAAGGAAAGATTCCTTTAAGTATGCCCTAGGAGAGAATTTAATTGAATTTACTGGCCTAAGTTCATCTTACAAGTGAACACCCATTTCCCACGGGCTGGATGGAAACAATCAAAGTGACAAGGGAGGAATCAAAAATGAATTTCTGATGAACAGATACGACCTCCCTTTTGTAACAAGTTTCTTTCCACTGTTCTCAACTCTCGCTGACTGCTTCTTGCGCGCTTCTGTTCTCTCCTTTTTGAGTGATTTTTTAAATTTTCATCTCGTGCTCTACAAAAGATTTTTTGTTCATTCATCATTGAATCTAAAACTTAGAAACATTCATTAGTACATTATTTTACTAACTTTTACAGCTTCCTAAATATTTCATATTATTTAACTAATTTATTAGGCCTGTTAATTAAATTACTTGATTATATAGATCTAGTATTCTTTGACAATTAAACTGTTTATTAATTAATATAGATTGGACGAAATAAAAGTATGACATCACGTGACAACTATACTTATGCATGATTGGCTGAACAAGATTACAAGTATGAATGCGACGAAACCCGTTCTGATTTCTGCCAAAAATCACGTACTCACGTAAATTCAGCTGAGGCCTATTTCCTAACTTTATAATTCATCTATTAAACATAACTTCTGTTTTTCATTTATGTTATAAAAAATGTATCATAAATCATATCATTAATTAACCCCCGAGTCTGTAATCCCGACAACTTTAAATAAAAGTGAACTTTCTCTTACGATTAAAAATATCGTTTTGAGTGAATGACCACCGCCATTTTATATAAGAATCATTGACATCTCAGTTTCACATTAAAAGCACGGAAATGAAGTTGGGTGTGTTACAGATAGTGTATATATATATATATATATATATATATATATATATATATATATATATATATCAGTGATACAGGACTCGAGACCTTTTTCCTGATCTGTCTCGGTCTCAGTCTCGGATTTTTGCTTGAGATCTTTCGAGACCACAAATTTATTTACTCTTACTAACAACTAACCTAATTTGTAGTGTTAAAATGTGTACTCAAAGAAGGACGCTGGGCGTTAATGGGTTAAGGAATTTGGCCTTCTAAATGAAGTAAACAAGAAAATTTAGATCAAAGGAAATTTTGAGGAAATTTCTTTAATCTAAGGAAATTTCCATAAATTTCAAGGAAAACTAAAATATTCTTTTACTGACCAGTCTGGATGGTAAAATAAGAAAAACTGACGATTTAAAATAAAAGATTTACTCTCTGTCAAGGCACTGCAAATTTTCAAAAGATATTTCTATAGACTACTGGAGAGATTCAACAAAATGTTCTCGGTCTCGGTGTGTGTGTGTGTGTGGTCATTATCTGTATTTAGTAAAAATTTATATGAATACATTTATACTTCGAACCATATATTATCTTATTTCCATTACCAGTAGGGATTTTGCAGGAATAAATTCAGAATTAATTTAAGTGACAGTCTATGTGGATATGAGTAAGATATTTGAGGTCATCAACCAGGCAAATATATTTCTTAGCAAATTATAATAGTATGCATTTAAGAGGACTATGACTGACTGCACTGTTTTGAAATTACTTATCGAATCTTCATCATTGTCTCGGTGAATATAGTGTGAATTCTTTTAAGTTAACTTTTATCATGGTGTTCCCTAGGATTCATTTCTGGACCTTCTTAATTTTACTCTATCATATCAGTTTCTGATAGTTTTGATAGTCTTCCAAGTCTGATCTTATTAAGAAGTGGTTTCAGTTTCATTGTACTTTTTGATTAGATTTTCAACACTCGTTTTAGAAACCTTTTTTTCACTAACTTCGTTTTGATTGAAGCCTTTTTTTCGTAACATTATTAGTAGAAGTCTGTTTTGCTTCATCAGAAATTAATATGCTCTGAAGCCACATTTCATAAATGGAAGTAAGGAAAGAACATCAGTAAAGTCCATCAGTTAAAAAAATCTGAACCCATGCAGTTATTTCTTACAGTAAAATAGTGGTTTCTACCAACGCTTGAAGGTTTGCTTTCATGCATTCAACAGAAAATAGATAGAAATTTCGAATCCATTTTCTTGAAACTTGACTCCGATACAATAGGGAAAAATAATATCTTCTTTGTAGGGACGTTCTTTCTACGACATACATATTTCAATCTCATTTCAACAAAAAATGGTTCATAATTATAATCAGTAAATTAGGCAGGAGACGGGGAGTGTTGGAACTCCTGTTTCTCCCGTTTAGCTGATCTTTTACAGTGTCTCATCTACGCTGTGAACAGTTCAGCATGTTCTCAAAACACACTTCTCCCCTCTATTCTTCACTACACACATATATATATATATATATATATATATATATATATGCATTTTACACACTACACACTGCTTTCAAAATTTGTATATAAAATAAAGGCATCGTGAGCCTCGAAGACCTTGATTTCGGCTCTCTTTCTTAAAAAAGATGGCCATTTTTAAAAGCGGGTGTTCGCCCTTGGCCACTCCTTTCTGCATAAGGAAAAAAAAAATAACGCTGTTTGTATGATGAAGTGCCAGAGGCCGCCTAGCACTTTTGCACAGTATCCGCAGTATATTCTCGCTCTCTCTCATTATATATATATATATATATATATATATATATATATATATATATATATATATACACACCTTGGTTAACTTTGGTTTTGCTTTCGTTCGAATTGTTCATTCTGACAAAGGTCAAACTTGTCACTCCATCTTAGACCTACAGTTTAACGTGGAATCCAAACCACGCCCCACCAGCAACCCACTAGGCTACCCAGGGTACCCATTTATCTACCAGTGGGTTTTGCTGCGCGCCGCCTGCCGTCACCAGGTCTCGATCCAGGGGCCGATAGATTCGTAGTCAGCAACGCTAACCGCTACACCACCGAAGCGCTTATAAAACTTATATATACCAGTATACAGGGTGGGTAAAAAAAAAGTGACCCCCTTAGAGGTAAACTGTCATATTAAAAAAGTAATGGGACTAGAGCTCCCAAACTTCATAGATGCTTACCTTAGCATGTTGTTCGTTTTAATCGAGAAGTTACTCGATGTGTCCCCCTTCCTGCTCAATGCAGGCCTCTAAACGTGGACGCCACTTATCAATACACCTGTTTACATATCGTTGAGACACCTTCTCCCAGCCGAGCAGAATCCTTTCGCGTAGTTCATCTATGTATCATATATTGGTACCAGGGATGTAAACTTTGGACTTCAGGGCTTCCCAAACACCATAATTTAGTGGTGAAAGATCGTGGCTACTAGCTACTAGCCGGCCACATATTGAGTTCGATAAACTCCAATGTTTCGTTCTCAAGGAATGTGACAGATTGGCGTGCTCTGTGAGCAGGGGCTCCATCTTGTTGGAAAATATATCTTTCACTCTATCTAACTGATATTTGACGAATTAGTGATGAAAGATATACTTTCCGACAAGATGGAGCCCCTGCTCACAGAGCACGCCAAACTGTCACATTCCTTGAGAACGAAACACCGAACCTAATATGTGGCCAGCTAGTAGCCCCGAGCTTTCACCATTAGATTATGGTGTTTGGGAAGCCCTGAAGTCCAAAGTTTACATCCCTGGTACCAATATAAGAGACATAGACGAACTACGCGAAGGAATTCTGCTCGGCTGGGAGGTGTCTCAACGATACGTAAACAGGTGTATTGATCAGTGGCGTCCACGTTTGGAGGCCTACGTTCAGCAGGAAGGACACATCGAGCAACTTCTCAATTAAGACGAACAACATGCTAAGGTAAGCATGTATGAAGTTTGGGAGCTCTAGTCCCCTTACTTTCTTTAATATGACAGTTTACCTCTAAGGGGTAACTTTTTACTCATCCTCTCTCTCTCTCTCTCTCTCTCTCTCTCTCTCTCTCTCTCTCTATATATATATATATATATATATATATATATATATATATACCCACACACACACCACCGAGGCGCTTATAAAAACACACACATATATATATATATATATATATATATATATATATGTTAAACACAGACCGTGCATGGAACAAGGAACTCTTCTGGGAAAATTAAATCCACTATAGTCCGAATAAGTAATGGTAAATGACAAATACCATAGTTTTTCTTTTTCATGATGCTAGCCCGACGTGGGCAACGGGTCTCTCGCAAAGAGGTCCCATAAATATAGCTTCCCTCACCAGCTATCTGCAAAGCAGACAGGATCCAGCTTTGGGACATGGATCTAGGGTTTAAAGCAAGGCCTAGTCCCACTACATTTAGAGCCTCTATATAAGTAAAAGACTCGTTGCATTCACGTCGGATTGAATAAGTTTCTCAGGGGACCATTCTGAGTTTATATATATATATATATATTATATATATATATATATGATGCAAACCCACAAGGAAAAAGAAAAATTATTCCAAGGCCTTTCGTGCATTCAGAAGTACACCTCGTCATTCCCTGACGAGGTGTACTTCTGAATACATGAAAGGCCTTGGAATAATTTTTATTTTTCCTTGTGGGTTTGCATCATTCATTCATTTCACGTGTTTAATTGTGAAATTCATCCCATATATATATATATATATATATAGAGAGAGAGAGAGAGAGAGAGATATCAAACCCGTGACTGGAATCCGTTTATTCATATTAACAAGCCCGTTAATTTTTAACGGATTCCATATATATATATGTATGTATGAACCATCTGGAAGACGTTCCTCGTCATATTTCAGATGGGGTCGTGGTGAAAGTCTTTTAATAAAAGAAACTCTTAAATTCTGGTAAACAAAACAAGAGAAGAATGTAAGGGAAATCCCACATTTGACACCAAAGAAAACATCTTATCTCTTCATTTATAAGATTTGGATATGATTGAAAGACAATTTATACTCGTATGTAATCTTTTTAATATTTAATATAAAACGGTAGTTTAAAGCGTTTATATATATATATATATATATATATATATATATATATATATATATATATATATATATATATATATATATATATATATATTTTTTAGAATTGTGCATATTAAAATAATTTATAATGAAATGATGCATTCGGACCAAAACAATGAATTTATAGTGTGAAAGTTTCACGTTTCGACTTAGTTAATGGGTCGCCAAAGGGAGGGGAGAGAACACTACTTACAATTGACGTATACTATATACACACCTTGGTAATCTTGAGTGTTTTGCTTCCGACGGAATTGTTCGTTCTGGTGAAAATCAAGCTCGTTGCCCCGTCTTAGATCTACGGCTTAAGGTGGAATTTGAACCACGACCCACCAGGGAAGTCAGAAATTGCAAAGTCCTCCTATAACATATATATCAATATAGTTTCACAGTAAAAGCAAAGATGATGACATGAATTCATTAAAACTACGCCAGCATAACTCCAAAATGTGTATAATGTTACAGAGGTAAAGGAGTAATAAAGTAATGCTATTGGCTATAAACTCATATATACGTTAAAACAATCAACCCGATTCCTTATGAGTCTTATTTCTAAATTCAATATAGGACCTAGTTCTCAATAACCTTCAGTATTATTTGTTCGGTTTTATTTTCAAACATTGACATATGAGAGAAATATTTGAATATTTAACATCTCAGTTGTCAGTCTTTGATGAAAGATATCAAGAATATTTCAAATTAAAATGTTACTAAGCATTGTTCGAAAATAATGTAGTAAATCACTTATTTAAAATACTGCTGTTGTCATATATATATATATATATATAATATATATATATATATATATATATATATATATAATATATCCGGTAGATGCACAGATAGTGCATGTAAGTTGATGATGTCATAATTCATGACTGCCTCTTTTATTACAGACCTCAAAATCCCTTTGAGAATGCGTGGAAGAGAGAAAAAAAGGATGAATGTGAAGGAATAACATGAGAATGAAAGTGAGTGTGAGTAAGTGTGTGATAATGTCATAATTGTGATAATGTCATAATTGTTAGAGAGAGAGAGAGAGAGAGAAAACACGACCAAAGCCCAAAGAATCAGTGTGAAAGGAAAGTCGTGACTCCTTCTTATCAACACCAGAATGTGACGTCATGAAAACGCTAATGACGTCATCAAGCGCGAAATGACATCATAAATTGAAGTTTTGTAATGAAATGTCACCGATGAGCGCGATACGAAATTAGCATAACTTATAAACTTTGGAGGTTCGGAGCTTTATTAGCTATAACATGATGAATTAAGGACACCTTCTTTGCTTTAATTTCAGGCATATTTTAAATTTGCTCCGTTGAAATCTAATTAATATTGCGACGTAAAGCTGCGACTTTATGGGTTTATTTCGCTTCTTTCTGATGATGCAGAAATCGTATTAAAGAAAACTCAGAATTCAGAGGACCGACTTTCCTTAGGATAGTTTTGGTATAGAAGGACTATTTTAGAAGCACAAAACCTTCTTTACCTGCATCTGATTTATATAAGTGGAATGCTTTGCCTCAATGAATGTGTCGTGATGGGAACAAAATGTTTAATTCTTCAATTTAAAGCGAATTATTTTGGTTGAATGAGGTCACACGAAATGTCTGAAAGAGGTTCCTTTGAAACGAATTTGTGAATTTACTTAATTTTCTTTATATCTTATTACGAAACGCATTTTAAAATAGTTCACTGTTCGTGTATATAGGGTGAACCAAATGTAGGTGGACAGTAAATGATAACGTTTATTTTGAGAATACATATTTAATTTTTTTGTATACTATAATACAAATAAAATTTAAATAAATTTAGTTATAATATTTAATATAATAAAACACAAACACCATAGTTATAATGAACACCATAGTTATAATATAATATAACACAAACCGTATTCAACCTACTGTCCACCTACTTTTGGTTCACCGTGTATGTTGAACTGAAGCTTAAGGAAGGGCCTTGATGCTTTATAGTCTGCTATATTTAGTTTTCTGGGATTAAAATATTTACGTCACATACGAAGTGCAGTCAATATTTTATTGGTTGGTTTTTAATGAAAAATCAATAAATATATAAATATACTGTATATAAATAATGAAAAATATATAACTATATAAATATATATATAAATAATGAAAAAATATATAAATATACATAAATATATATATAAATATGGGATAATGATGAGATGATGGTGATAATGTCTGTTCGTTTATACACGTCTAAATGGCTAAGGTAATCTTCACCAAATTTAGTATATACATTAAGGGAGAACCAGGGAAGGTTTGAGTAACACACTCGGCCTTTCCAGTCTTCCTCTAGGTTGTTGTTTTTTTTGCTGCACGTGGCGTAGCAAGCATTGTAGTATATATATATATATATATATATATATATATATATTAATAATGATGCATCTAGACCGGTTCGAACTGAGCTTCAGTAGAAGTGATTCGGACCACTGTCCGCCAGAGCCGGATGAACACTTTTGGCGCCCCGGGACATTTTAGGAATAATTTGCCTAACCTTAATAAATAACAACTAACTGTATCGCTATTAGTTGATTGTGATGCTTATGCTAAGTTGAATAATAACAAAGAACTGTGCTGACCTATTTGTTGTTCAGTGGTTCAAAGATGCAGCGTGTGTATTGAACATGATGGAGGACACTTTGAATAATTTCTGCAGTAAATGATAAATATTATTCTTCACAAGGTGATTCCATTATTCTTGGTAAACCGATATATGCACAATTTATAATTAACCTCTTTTTCGGAGAAAATAACTTTTTTTTTGACATTTAAAATAAATACACTCAAAATGTGTGAAGTAATTTTAGCTTTTTTTTTCTTCTTTACAACAATTGATTAAAATTCACGTGAAATGGGACGCATTTAAACAGATCCAATCGTACATCTTTACGCGATGTAATACAAATAGCATTAAAAGCGTCGAAGTGAAAATTGAGCTATAGAAAAACTTGTTTCCAAAATAGATTGATTTTCGAGCCTAGTCGGGAAGTCTTCTCCGAAAGTCTTTATTGAAAGTCATCTCCGAAAGTCGTCCGCGAAAGTCCTTTAACGAAAGTGAGATTTCCTCAATGTCAGAACGAATCTCGAACGGTAGAAATCCCCTTTTTCTCTATTCCAAATACTGTTTCAAACCGTCTATAAATCAACGGTGGGTGATGGAAAAAAGAACGTAAAGAAACGTATACTTTTTTTTTTTTTATAAATACACACTAATACTGGTGCTGTAAAACGTTTCCATCAACCCCCCCCCCTTAAAAAACTTTTCCGACAATAAAACGTTTGGGGGCAAACCTGTGGAGGAGAAGAGAGATTTCCAGACTTTCGACTTCATTTATATGGAAATCTTTCTGGAATGAGAAAAGTTACGGTGAGAAAATCTGGAATAATTTATTGAGATAATTTGCAGGTTTTATTGTCAATGAAATTGATTTAAAGAAGCAGAATTCCAAAAAATCACAGCATATATATATATATATATATATATATATATATATATATATATATATGGTGAAAATAACCACGAAGGAAAAAGGAAACAGAATGATGCTCAAGCGCTTTCGTCTAATGACATCGTCAGGAACACTCAGGATATCATTAGACGAAAGCGCTTGAGCACCATTCTGTGTTTCCTTTATCCTTCGTGGTTATTTTCATCATAAATATTATTCACGTGTTACTTTCGTGAAATAAGTTTTTCATATATATATATATATATATATATATATATATATTATATATATATATATACTATATAATATATCAACGTTTTTGACATGTGTCAAAAACAAAAGGTTCATTGTTTTTCGAAAACATTGCTCTTCTCATACACTTACTGTAACTGTCAGGGGTACGAGGGACCTATACCTATTTGAGCATAACACCGACACTGTAAAAAACTAATTCAAACCTAATTTAACCTAGTCTATGCTAACTTAACCTAACTCATTCTAACCCACAATAACTTATCAATTCCATGTCAGGTAGATCAGATATCGTTAACGTAGGTGCAAGTAGCTCGCAGCATTATTACATGGTTCATTACTAGTGTAAGGAACGATGCTTTAAGTTCCACTGCCAGTTTGTGTTTCGTCCCCAAGACAACACAAATGCACCCGCTCCAATCTCTTTCTCTCTCTCTCTGTATATATATATATATATATATATATATTATATATATATATATATATATAATATATATATATATATATATTATATATATATTATATATATATATATATAATATATATATATATATATATATATATATATATATATATATATATATATATATATATATATATATATATATATAAACAAGAACAGAAACAATCTTTATTCAGAAAGAACACATTACATAAGATATACACCAAATCCATATTGTTATAATTGTTAAATTAACGTTTAATTTTGTATTTTTAGTGGCAAATAGTCTAATTATTTTACAGTATTCTTATCGGAATATGCTGTTGGGAAGCATGACAGCTTTTCAGACAAAAATCTTTGAGATTCATTTCAATTTTTACGAAAGAAAATAAGAAATATAATAGAATTTGTGGAAAATAAAATAATGTTGCATTTAGTTAATTCTCTCATTACAAATGAAAATTGAGATAATCTTCGAAATAATAGAAAAAGAAGTGATAAATAATATGATATAATAAGAGAAATAATAATAATAATAATAGTAATAATAATAATAGAAATAATAGAAAATAAAAATGGTTAACAATACGGTAAATAGAACATGTTGAAATACCAGTAATAATTAATTTCTATTATTACAAATTAGAATTGATGATACAATTTTAAAGTTATAAAAATACAGATAAATGTGGCACATTATAAATATGGTGTAATATAATGTAAACTTTTAACATATAATTTACATAACTTGTGATTGCACCCAATTTAAGATTGTAAATTTTGCACATACAGTATAATAGTAGGGTGTGTCAATTTTGTCAACTTTTTTCAAATCAATTTTGGTAGTGAAAATAGTCTTTTCATGTCAAAACTTGAAATTGGCCAACCAAAATGAAATAAAATAACCCTTACCTACATCAATTTTACTTTAAAGTTTCAGAAATTGACTCTTTTACTAAATAATAGGACATAAATTGATTAACTATTCATCTGTCACAGAATATTCCACTGATCGTATATTGAGTGTTTTCAATGTCATATAGTCGTCGTCTCTTCTTCGCGTTGACATGTCCCGCGCTGGAGGATACAGCCACTGTTAGAAGCTTCCTCGTCAGCTGCTAACACTTTTTTCACGTTGTTCTAGCCAACTGTTCAGAGGTTTTCTGCTCAAAATGGCTTTTTCTAATTTTAGCGATAAAAATTATTTACATGCATTAAAAAAAGTAAGGGTCCAAGGATAGATAGCGCCTTGTGGAACCCCACTTTCCAATACAACATATTCTGGTGAAACATCATTTACTTTAATATACTGGTGACGATTCGAGATATATGACTTAAACCAGTTTAGCATATTTCCCCTTGTGATATATATGTGTTTAATTTAACTAGTAAGATATCATGGGAAAGCGTATCAAAGGTTTTCGATAGGTCGAGGAAAACTAAGATTGTGTTTTTTATAGTTTAGGTTTTTATAGATATTTTCTTATGGCATGTTGGTAGCATCTTCCGTACTGCGTCTTTGCTAAGATGTCGTATTTAGCTAAGAATTTGATTAGTCTATTCTATACGATTCTTTCAAATACTTTACTTAAAGGTGGTAATATGAAGATTGGCCGGTAATTGGATAGAGAATCAGAGCTGCCTGATTTGAATACTGGGCAAACCCTGGCTAACTTCAGGTAATCAAGGAATACACCTTGTACTACTGACTCATTCATAAGTCTTGTGAGTGGGGTTGCTATATCATCTAATATTATTATTTATATATTTTTATCGGAATTGAATTGATAGCTGCGTTTCTATTTTTTAAGTTTTTCAATGTGACTGAGGTTTCGTTTGGCAGAATTGGTTCAAAGAAGAATGTATTTGGTGTGGATTGTGGCATATATTATTGGTAGTGACTGTCTGATTCTGGAATGGCTGTTGCCATATTGCTTCCTATTTTTGAAAAGAAATTGTTTAATTAGCCACATCTTTGGGATCACTGTAGGAAATTCCGTCCTGTGATAGAGAAGATACGAGCTTTATCTTTTCTTTTTTGGTATTAACTAAAACCTTTTATTTATATATATAGGGTGAACCAAATGTAGGTGGACAGTAAATGATAACGTTTATTTTGAGAATACATATTTAATTTTTTTGTATACTATAATACAAAATAAAATTTAAATAAATTTAGTTATAATATTTAATATAATATAACACAAACACCATAGTTATAATGAACACCATAGTTATAATATAATATAACACAAACCGTATTCAACCTACTGTCCACCTACTTTTGGTCACCGTGTATATATATATATAATTATATCGTATTGACCCGGATATAAGACGGCCTCAAATATAAGACGACATCACTTTGTGGTGGGGGTGCCAACAAATTTTGTTTGAAATTTAAAAAAATACCATTTTTTCTTTAAATTTAAATTTTAAAAAATACCATAATTGATCAATAATTAATCATCGGCAAATAACACTTTTATTAATCATATTTAAAAATATAATTTGTGGAAAAAGTAAACAAAAACTTGCCAAACAAAACGTTTATTCAAAGATGATACAAAAATAAAAAATTGGCGGTTAATCATCGGCATATAACAGACACGTTCAATCCGAGCGTCTTCCGTCACCGGATATTAGGTAACAAGTTAATACCGTAAGTATGACACATTATGACTACACTCTACTAGTATCCGCCAATATAAGACGCGTTGCATTTTTTAAGGTCGTAATATTGAACAAAAACTTTGTCTTATATTCGGGCCAATACAGTATATACACAGGGTGTTTCAGGAGAAAAGGTCAGTACTTCGAGAGGTGATAGTATCGGTCATTGTGAGAAAAAAGTTCATATGAACATGTGTCTAATTCTGAATGGTTACGGAGATAGAGCTGTTTGAATCTACAAATACAAAAGCATTGTTAATGGTAATCAAGAAAGAGAAACCAATTACTGTTTCTAACATTTAATGTTTAAACATTGGCATTTTGAATGGTATCAGATACAGAAATGACAAATTTGTTACAGTTTACAATATGTTTTTGAAAATCTCACCGTCAACCTCAATGCACTTTGCAACTCGTGTGCGAAGATCGCGTGTTGTTCGTCTGAGTTGATCTTGACGTTCCTTTATGCGGGCAGCAGCATCCAAAATGCGCGCGAGCAATTTGTCTCGTGTATCCACCTTTCTTTTGTAAACTTGACTTTTCATCCACCCCCACAAACAATAATCTAACGGAGAGAGGTCTGGAGACCTTGGTGGCCATTGAATGGGACCACCGCGGGGGTGGAGGAAGAGCTGTGCGCGCATCAGATTCAAACAGCTCTATCTCCGTAACCTTTCAGAATTAGACACATGTACATATGAACTTTTTTCTCACAATAACCGATACTATCACCTCCCAAAGTATTGACCTTTCCTCCTGAAACACCCTGTATAAATATATATATACTGAAAAAAAATTTGTTTAATTTTTAATTCCTTAACTGATCATAACGTGTTTAGAAATCGGTATTCTTAATATAAACCCCTTCTTGTCACTGAAACCTCATTAATTCATTAAAACATTTTATTGTAAAAAGAAAATAACGATTGAAGGTTATTTAGAATCTTATTATCTGAGCAGTCATGCAGACTATTATAGAGTCTGTCAGTTCGAAGACCACACCCTTAAAGGCCATTAAGAGTAAATGGCTTAAAATTCCCTGAAGAATTAGAGTTAATATAATAATGAATGCTCGCACCGTTGAGTTGCATTCATGCACCGAAGAAGATCACTATCACGAATGAGTTGGATTAGTGGAAGAAACAGTCTGGAATACTTATGATTTCTCCCTAAATATAACTTGGGTTATACAAGAACATTTGCGTAATTAATGACATTTCAGTTACGTGCAATAACTGTATGAATTGTTATACAGTATATTGGGAATGTAAAAATTTGAACCAAGAAACAAAAATTGTTCATAAAAACAATCGTTTGAACGGGGGGGAAATGACCATTTCTCTTTTCATTTGTAAAACGAAATTTTGCAAATTCTTTCGTAGACGAATTTAAAAACATATATGTATGTTAGATACCCATATTGAGTTCAATGCATTGAGTTCAATGCATTTTCTCCTTGATTGTTGTCCTGGTTATGATTAGTGAATATCTGCGCTCTAAATTTAACCATACAGGTTATCCCAAAAACTAGGGGAAGAAAAGAGATACAAAAATAACAAGAAAACTTAAACTATTATGTGTGTTTAGCTTGAGCCTCAAAACAGGCGTAAATAAAAATTACATGAAAAATAAATCATAAAATATAAGTCAAAACGTAATAGAATATACGAGTAAAAGTTAAATATATTGGATCTTTTCCGTTCTACCCCAGCAACAATTTCTAGTGTAGTTTTACTTGCTGAATTCAATAATATATATTTTATTTTGGAGAAAGTATTCGTGCTTTAATTAGTTATGGTTATAATTATTAATTTTTTTCTCTCTTTTGTAGATATTGTTTGGATGATAAATGGAATTTCATAAACATAGTTAAGGAAATAACGTTCTACCCCAGCCTTCTTTAGTTAACCTTGTAAGGCTAACTAACGAAAATATCACGACCTAACCTAACCAATCGTCAAGGGCGTACAGTTGATTTAGCTAAACAAAGGAACGAGAGACATTGGGGAACATCTAGAAATATGATAGATTCTTATTTATGTGAATTTTTGTGGAGGAGAAGACAAAAAGGAAAGGACATTTTTATTGAAATCTTAAATGCAATCTCTACTTTTAAATAAAATAAACGGACTATAACTCTTTTGTTATTAATTTCTCCAAAATAAGATATATATTATTGAATTCAGCAAGTAAAACTACAGTAGAAAATAATATATAATTTCATTTTTTGTTGCTGGGGTAGAACGGAAAAGAGCCAATATATTTCATAAAATCTACACATTAGGCTTCATATTATTCAAAATCACTTTTAACACCTTAGTAACAATATTTGGTTCTTTTGCATTATCCTCCCAACACTAATTTTTTTATATAATGTTGGTTTGGTTTTGGTTATGGTACTTTATTTTCCTTCCATTATAAAAAAATTAGTGTCGGGATTAGGTTAGGTTAGGTTAGGTTAGGTTAGGTTAAAAACAGCCCGCCGCAGGCGTTAGCCGTAGTTTTATTTTCCTTCCATTATAAAAACAAATTAGTGTTGGGAGGATAATGCAAAAGTACCTAATATTTTACTGAAAACTATATACATATAAATAGATACTGTATACATTTTGTCGATCATAAGCATGGCTCTACACACAATTTAAACAGAAAAGCAAAAAAAAATCAAAGATCACTATATTTCTGGTTTAATACATAATTTGCATCATAGAAGACAAGACACTACATATAAATAATTATAATTTACAAAAACTTAATATGACCTCCTCGACCAACTCGAGCTTCACATTTCAAAGGCATCGAAGGAATTGGAATTGCTCACCCTTTCGAATGAACAATACGCAAGAGGTCTTTAGGTTCTCTGGCTTCACTCCTGAGATATCTTTGTTTAATTGTTTCGACAAATGTTCATTGGGATTTAGATTAGTACTTCGTGGTAGAAACGTCAGCATTTGGCCTCTCTCCACCTGTTCCTGCCTCTCCAAGTGAGTTTTGTTGAATATTGAAGTTATGTTTTCAGTCGTTGTTTTGCTGGAAGACTGTGTAGCAACCCGCACCATCATTGTTTTACAATCTTACTGATACAATTTGATTGAAGCGCTTCCTAGCTAAGTCGTCCCACAAACCTAACTTTCCAAAAAGTTCAGGTTTTGGTCTTATCACTCCAAAGAACATTCTTCCAATCATCACACCAATTTTGATGTTCCTTTGGAAACTTAAGCATCCTTTTTTATTCACGTCACTAATATACGGCTTTCTGACAGCAACCTTTCCTTGCAGCACTACATTCTTGAAGCCTTCCATGGTACTCCTGAATGGTTGTACATATTTCTGGAGCTATCTTAAAGCAATTTGCAAAAGAGAGTGCTTGAATAATGCGATTCTGTCTTGCAGTAGTTATTCTACGCCAAACTTGTCCGCTAAGAGTAGTCAAATTGATATCTTCCCGCACCCGTTGTGGAGTTGTATGAACTACTACTTCGGATATTTTGAGTTCACTGCATTTTCTCTTTAGTCGTTGTCCTGGTTATGATTAGTGAATATCTGCGCTCTAAATTTAAGTATTAATTTAAGTGTTAATCAAATATTTTCTTAGAATATCCGTAAAAGATAAGGGAACCATAAATCATTTAATGTTTTATTATCGCTTACAACATCTGCATGTCTTATGAGTATTAAGACATGAAAGTAGGAGAAATAAATTATACCGGGTGATTACAAATAATCTTCCCAATTTTAAATATTTATTATGAAAAACTAACAAAGCTACAGCAAAAAGCAAGATATACTCGTACAAATAAAGAATATTTCAAGGAATTTTTATTTATAATATTGAGCACGTCAGAGATAGCCCTAAAGTTAACGTGTTTTGTCCTCTTACTGCTGAGAAGGTGTACGGTCCATTCTTCTTTGCTGAACAAACAATTAACAGTATCATTTTCCGCAATATGCTACAGCTGTGGCTGATGCCCCAGCTGCTAGAGGACAAAGGTGACGTGTGGTTTCAACAGGATGGTGCGTCACCCCATTTCCACAGTAAGGTTACAACATTCCTGAATGAGCAATTGGCTGATCGTTGGATCGGGCGTGTGGAACCCATTCCTTAGCCGGCTCGTTCGCCCGATCTAAATCCCCCTTGACTTCTTCCTCTGGGGCTCTGTCAAAAATGAAGTTTTTTACCACCATTTGGCAACAACTTTGGAACATTTGAAGGAAAGGATACGTGAGGCTGTTAGAAAAGTTCAGTATGATATGCTACAAAATGATATGGAGGGAAACAGAATACCGCTTTGATATCAGCAGAGACACAAAAGTTCATATTGAACTTCAATAACTTGCAAATAAAACTTTTTGAGTTCTTCATCATTTGCTTTTCGCTGTAGCTTTGTTAGTTTTTCATAATAAATGTTTAAAATCGGGAAGATCATTTGTAATCACCTGGTATGTACCAAATTTAAGAATTCTACCTAACTTGCATCAACTGTTCTATGGGCTGCACAAGAGACACTTGACAAGGCTGCTCCACACCGTATGAGTGTTAATGCAAACATAACTAGTTCTGTGGAACATAAAAGGTTTACTCTCAAAAGATAAGGAAACTGAATGTAAACTACATCACATTCGGTTGGCTTGCTTCTTCCATTTAAGCTATACATTCAGCTTTAAGAGGAGGAGATTGTAGACACCAATCGACCAGGGAAGTACTCCGGGGTAGACATTAGGCAGGAGACAGGGAGTGCTGGAACTCCCGTTTCTCTTGTCACTGTCCTCCTTAGCTGATCTTTTTCAGTGTCTCATCTACCCTGTGAGCAGTCCAGCATCCTCCTAAACACACACTTCTCCCTGTGTTCCTCACTACACATGCAGGCATCTTACACACTACACAATCATGTCAAAATTTATAAAAAAAAAAGCATCATTGAGTTTGGAGATCGGTTTTTGGCTCTCTCCTCCTATGGAGGGGTCACTTTTGCGGGCGTTCACCCTTGACCCTCTCCTTCCTGTATATATATATATATATATATATATATATAGTTTTCTGTGCATGAAAAACAGACTACATACAGATAATAGACTTATGATCCGGAGTATATATACGGTTTCCCATCCAGTTATTTTCCAAACCCAATGTCGCTTAACTTCGCTGATCGACGGGAAGCGGTGTTACGACATTAGACACGACGTCCCCTTTCAGTGGTGCGTGGTAATTCTCGAGATATAAGAAAAATTTATGGGAAAATAGAAAATTTATGGGAAATAATAAAAAGAAAAATATAAGAAAGTAAAATGAGGTAAAAACAAGTAAAATAGAACGTATTTAAGAGCCTAATTCGAGTCTTTTGCTTAATGAAGAGAAGATCTGACTGGCATTATTGCCTCAAATGTAAGGAAAATATACCTAAATTGAAGTCAAAGTACTAGCTACAAAGTATTGAAGCTGGAATATAATGATTAAATAAAAGTTCTTAAAACTAACCATTTTGTTTTATTTTTACAAATTCATTTTCTTGAAAAACGAAACAAAAAAAACGGTGATTTTAATAATTTTGTTGAGGTTTTTATAATAAAATTTAATCATAATGAATTACTCCCAATTTTCAAGAGTAAAAGAATTATTATGATCTTAGTTTATGGCGAAAGTTTTTGCAATTCTGATTTTTAATGAAATTACTTTTGGCCACCATGAAAAAAGAACAGGTTTATGAAGGGTCGATATTTTCTTTTAAACGAGCCCCCCCTCCCCGAGAAGTTGCATAACTATTAACTATATATATATATATGCCTGTATGGGTGTGTGTGTGTGTGTGTGTGTGTGTGTGTGTGTGTGATATTTATATACGTATCTGTATGCAGTACGTTGTATATTTTTGTTTTAGAAAACATTCTTAGAACTTAAGTTAGAAAGATGTGGTTTTTTTTTGGTAGTTCAGTAGCTCTAATGAGGATATATTGCAGTTCATGACTCCAAAATGTCGTAACATTTTTTTTATTGAGACGCCAAATTTTAGAGACATGTCTTTCTCTCTATTCGGAGTTCAAAAAACAAAAATTTAACACTGCGATGGTTTTTATACGATTAAAAACGAGTTTATTTTCAGGAATTCTCTGAAATGAGAATTTTATGAAAACCTCATAAGCTGTAATATACCATTCATTATTAGTTCTCATTCATTTAACGTTCGCTTATTTTGTAAACATGTACCAAACATGTATTAAACATTATTATAATTTTATGATATTAAATGTAAATGACAATAAAAGACAAAAATTAAACAAAACCCGCTACGAATGAAAGCACACTGAAATTCTGGAATTTGCATTAACATTTTCGAGGGAGTGGGAGTCATATTATTTTGAGTGTTGAAATGTGTCCAATATTTTGGTAGAAAAAAATTTACGTTACATTTGGAAATGGATGAAATAGAGAAGACATTTAACTCCTTAACTCGGCTGTTCACAATTCAGGCCTTGAAACTGATCTCTTGAATGGAAAAAACACTCTAAATGGAAAGCATAGCGCGTAATAACGCTCCCATCCTGGAACACGCCAACCATCATCAGCGCATAAAAAATGGCTCTATTTTTACATCGGGAGGTTATAGGAAGATGTTCCTTCTATCTTCTCATAGAAAACGCAATCGCGAACACGCAGCGGTCGGTGGCTCTGCGAGAATGACATTTTCCCAGTGTCGTTTATTTACTTGGTTTATATACTTTTTCTCTGCGCAACGCGGTGCGTTTCTACCTCCTCTCTACGACGCGTTTTATTGTCTTTCGAAGCACTTCGCATTGTCCATGCAATGGTCGCTCCGAGATAAATGTCGTTAATATAGCGAGAAACGCATCTAAGACTATATATTTTATAAGAGTCTCATTGGACCGATGCTGAAATGTAAGTCGTCGACGTTTAGTTAAGAAGAAGATTTAAAACTGTATTCTTCTCTAATGGAATGTACCGAGTTACTGACCCTAACTTTTTTATATACATGGACGATAACAGTTTATTTGAGTTTCATTTGTATCAGAAAGTTATAAAATATTGAGATACAACGAAATTATGTACGCGACGATGAGATTCTCTCTCTCTCTCTCTTTCTATATATATATATATATATATATATATATATATATATATATATATATATATATATATATATATATATATACACACACACACACACACACACACATCAGATGAAAAGTAATTTAAAGTGTATATGCCCATTGCTTATAAAATAAGACTGAATATCAACCTGTTTTCGACGTGACATTATTTTTTCCCTGAATTTATTGGAATGGCATTCGAAATTTATGAAGATCATAGAAAAACGTGAATTTTCTATCTAAAGAAGTTTGCAGTCTTTCCTTCAAGCTTTTGAACACAATATAAACAAATTTTAAGTTTATCAGAAAAGTTGAGCGACTTTAAATCAACTTGGTTTCATAGACTAACTTTTGTTTGTTTATCTTTTACTTGCGGCGTATCAAAACTGCCATGAAAAGAAATCATCCGAAGTAACGTTCATAACTGCATTTAATGTCAAAACCTGATCGAAGAACGATACCTACAAATGATTTTCGGGAAAAAAAAAACCCATTCATTATTATTAATGTATTTTGCGAGTGATGAAATTTACATAAGGTCCAAATTGAATTAGTTTGGTTTCGGTAGACGATGCTTAAACTTTTATTGGATCTTTTCCTTTATAGCCCCCCCCCCTTCCCCCCCCGGAATTTCTTCTTTTCGGTTTGTATGCCCGGTTAGGTCAACTGTACACCCATGACGATTGTTTACGTTAAGTCGTGATATTTTCGTTAAAACTAACGAAAATATCACGACTTAACCTAACCAATCGTCAAGGGCGTACAGTTGACCTAACCGGGCATTCAAACTGAAAAGAAGAAATTCTGTAGAGATAGAGAAAAAGATCTCTTTTATTTAACACTAAAATAAAATGAGTTTTTTTTTTTTTATAGATACTGTAATCGTTATCTTTATTTTTTATCATAGAAAGAAGTAAATTTCAAAAAGGCAAAAAAGTATCAAGTTTGAAAGACTTGATTCAAGCTTTAAGTTATACAAAAATAAATCTGGAAAGTAAAATTATAATCCCGCAAAATTACTGTTACGGGAAATACAGGGTGTCCATAAAGTCACGCATCAGAGGAACATAAGCAATGTCTATTTATTTATGTCTCCATCAGGCAAAATACTGTATTTTGAGGAACATTCAAAGAAACCTGCTTTTTCGTTTACAAACATGTTTTGAGATTGGTGGGAATCATTTCGAACAAATAAATAAAACCAAATAAATAAATAAACAAGAGAAATGTATTTTCCTATGATGCGTGACTTTATGGACACCCTGTATATTGTTTTCTCTACAAACACGTTTTAATTGTTGTTACTCTTCAAATACTAGATTGAGGCACTAGAATGGGATATATGGGCGTATGGGCGGAATGATGCTCTGTGTAAAAATATATTTAACTCTTCATACTTTGACTTAAACTATGAAGGCATCGATGAGTATATACTTTGGTTAACCTTAGTTTTGCTTCCGCCCGAATTGTTCATTCTGACGAAGGTCAAGCTTGTCACTTCATCTTAGACCTACAGTTTAATGTGGAATCTTAACCACGCCCCATAAGCAGCCCAGCGTTTTAACCACTAGGCTATCCAGGGTAGAAAATTTATCTACCAACCAATTTTTTTTTTATCGGGTGGAAGGATGAACAGCTGGGTTTTGCTGCGCGCCGCCTGCCATCACAGGGTCTCGATCCCGAGACCGATGGATTCGTAGTCAGCGACACTAACCACAACACCACCTACTAGTCAGCTTACACCCGTTATTTCTAGTTCTACTATATTGTGATATTTCGAAAAAGCTATCTCTATTTACTTATCGAACCCATTCATAATTTTAAAAACCTGGATTAGATCACCCCTTAGCCTCCTAGTCTCGAGTGTAGTCAGTTTTAACTCCTTAAGCCTATCCTCGTGCGACTTTGACCTAAGCGACGGAATCATCTTAGTTGTTCGTCTTTGAACTCGTTCGATTTTGTCTATATCCTTGCGCATATACGGATTCCAAAATTAGATCGCGTACTCCAAATGAGGTCTAACTGATGATTTATAAAGAGGAACAATAATATCGCGCGATTTGTACTCAAATTTCCAGCTATAAAACCTAGCACTTTGTTCGCCTTATCGACTGCTGCTGTACTTTGCTTCGCTACTTTCAAATCAGCAGTGACATAACTCCTAAATCTTTTTCCTAATCTACGCTTACCAACTCCTTCCCTGACATACTATACGCAAAATTACCGTTACGCGAACCTATATGTAAAATTTTGCACTTATCGACGTTAAATCTCATTTGCCATGTGACCGACCAATCTCCGATTTTATTCAAATCTTCCTGGATTTTACCTCTATCTTCATTTATCGCCCTACCACCCAACTTCGTGTTATCCGCAAACTTTGAAACTGTACTGACTAGGTCGACATCTAAATCGTTAATATATATAAGAAAAAGCAAGGGGCCCAATACAGAACCCTGAGGAACGCCGTTCGCTACATTAGCCCAAGACGACTCCGCTTCATCAACGACCACCCTCTGTTTCCTACCTCGCAATCACTCTTCTATCTAATTTATTACTACTCCCCTGATCCCATGAGCCTTAATTTTTTCAACGAGTCTTTTGTGCGGTACGATGTCAAACGCTTTTTGAAAATCTAAATACACTACATCTACCGCCCGATGACTATCGTAAACTTCAACCACGCCTTGGAAAAATTCTAAAAGATTAGTTAAGCAATATTTTTTCGCCTAAAGCGTGCTGCGTATTTCTAATCAAGTTATGCAATTCTAAGTGTTCGACTATACAATCCCTAATTATATCACAGGCCTGCGATGGAAAAACTTTTTTCATAATTTTAGCTGTTTACAATGTATTTTTGTGTGCTGAATTCGAAAAACACAATAAAAATGTCATACGACACAAAGTTATTTCACAAATTCGATTTTTTTGTGAAGCGACTTCGAGAAAATGCCAGATTTCTGGAAATTACTAGAAACTTCTAAGAGACTATAAATACTGGGTTGCCAAGCCGTATGAGTCAGTTGTTACTCAGATTTCATGACGTGCGCACAATGATTCATCCGAAGCGAATTTTTTCAGTGATTTTGAGTTGTTTTTTGTGTTTTATATCAGCGAACTAGCGTGTTTTGATAGTGTTAAGAAAGCCTTATTTAGCCTTTATTAAATTAAATTCAAGACTCTTATTGTGTTCTGGGTACTGTAGTAAGTTGTGAATCATGGCTAGCTGTGGATGTGTCAACAGTCCCGACAGCTTCTGCTACATATGCGGGGAATTTGTGATCAAGAAACATCAAACAAACGTAACAAATTTTATTAGGCAAGTGTACCATGCCTACTTTGGAATGAAACTAGGAGACAAAGACAAACCATGGGCACCACACAAAGTTTGTTTTATTTGCGTAGAGGATCTAAGGAAATGGTGTAAAGGCAAAAAGAAAGCATTCAGATTTGGTGTGCCAATGGTATGGAGGGAGCCAAAAAATCACTGTGATGACTGCTATTTTTGCTCTTGTGATGTTAAAGGCTATAACTCAAAAAATAAGAAAGCCATATTCTATCCAAATCTTCCATCAGCTTTTCGACCTGTTCATCATGGGCCAGAAGTTCCAGTTCCGCTTCCACCAGAAACATTGGAAGATTTGCCTAGTAATTCTGGTTCAGATACTGATCATGAAGAATTTCAGTGTGATATACTGTAGGAAGTCAAGACCACCAGTTGTTCACTCAATCTGAACTAAACGATTTAGTGAGAGATTTGGGATTATCCAAGGAATTGCTGAACTCTTAGGCTCCAGATTAAAAGAAAGAAATTTATTATCAGCTGGAACATCGATATATTTGTATAGAAGAAGAGGAAATGAGTTTATTCACTACTTTTCACATGAGGGCAATTTAGTTTACTTTAGTGATATTGATGGTTTGGTACAGGCATTTGGCATTGAGTACAAAGCGGATGAATGGAGACTTTTCATCGACTCTTCTAAAAGAAGTCTAAAAGCTGTTCTTTTGCACAATGGGAACAAGTATGCCTCTGTACCTGTTGGTCACTCGGTACATCTCCAAGAAAGTTATGAGAATTTGGAATTGGTTCTTACAAAGATAAAATATTATGATCATCACTGGATGATTTGTGGAGACCTTAAGGTATTGTGCATGCTTCTGGGGCAGCAGGGAGGATATACTAAGTTCCCATGTTTCCTTTGTGAATGGGATAGCAGAGCAAAGAGTCAACACTGGGAGCAAAAACACTGGCCACAAAGAAGATCTCTAGAACCTGGAAGCAAGAATATTTTGCGTAAAAATCTTGTTGACCCAAAGAAAGTACTTCTACCACCTCTTCATATAAAACTAGGCCTTATGAAACAGTTTGTTAAGGCATTAGAAAAAAGTGGAGAATGCTTTAAGTACCTCTGCAAGAAGTTCCCTAACCTATCAGAAGCAAAATTAAGAGAAGGTATTTTTGTAGGTCCAGACATTAGAAGACTGCTGTCAGATGAAAACTTCTTGTCTACGATGACTGAAGTAGAAAAAGAGGCTTGGAATTCCTTCAAAAGTGCGGTTACTAAGTTCCTTGGGAATAATAAGGACCCTGAATATACACTCATTGTTGAAAACATGCTGGAGAAATTCAAAGCTTTGGGATGCTCAATGAGTATCAAAATTCATTTCTTGAATGCACACTTGGACTTTTTCCCAGAAAATCTAGGTGCAGTAAGTGAGGAACAGGGAGAACGTTTCCATCAAGACATTAAGGAGATGGAAAAGAGATACCAAGGCCGGTGGAAATATGATGGGGGATTATTGCTGGATGCTGCATCGTGAAAATCCGGAAGCAGCGCACAAAAGGAAATGCAACAGGCGCAGCTTCACTGGCAAAAAAAACGGGACTACTAAGCCATTCCACTAAGTAAAGATGTAAGTATCCAAGTTTTATAGTTTTTTAAAATAAATATATTCAGAAATGGTCAGGAAATAGGTTTCATGTGGTAATTCTTCACTACTTATTTTATTCAGTAACATATTACAACATAAAAACGTCATAGCAAATTGTGAAAAAACTATACGTGATGGAGCAAATCTGAGGCCGTTTTTGGATTTAGCACCCCAAATTCCTATAAAACCAGCATACAATTTCAAAAAAGTTTTTAGGACCCTCAATTTTGCAGGCCTGTGAATTATCGATTCCAGTAGCTTACCTACAACAGACGTTAAACTGATTGGCCTATAATTTCCCGCCGCACCTTTATTACCTTTCTTAAAAATAGGTGTTACATTTGCTAACTTGAAGTTTTCTGGTACGCACCCCTCAGAAATAGACGCATTAACAATCTTTGTCAATGGCACAACAATGCTTTCCTTTAATTCTTTTAGTTGTATGGGATATATGGAATCCGGCCCCGGTGATTTAAGCATTTTCATTTTGCAAATATAGTGCAGTACCTCCCTTTCACTCACCACAATATATCTAAAGTAGTACCATTATCGAAAGGTATTATCTCTATGACCGTAGTGATATTCGTTACATCTTCCATTGTAAAAAATGACGTAAAAAAAATTCGTTCAGCAGAGTAGCCATTTACTTGTTCTCGGAAACTAGCTCACCGTCAGAATTTCTCAATGGTCACAACACGCTGGTTACCAGATTTTTGTTGTTAACGTGTTGAAAAAATTGCTATGGAAATTTCAAAATCAGGCTTGAACGTTTTTATTACGCTTTTCGCTTCATGCCTTAAAGATATATATTTGTTTCGTAACCAGTATAGTCGAATGTATTGGTTCTGGAATTCTGTGCTTTAATTCTGTAGCGTTCGCAATATTATCTTTGATATACAACATAACACCTCCTCGCCTACCTATTCTGTTTTTAACAAAAAGTCTAGAACCTCTAATTTGATACTCCCCTACAAAGTCACGTGTTTCAGTGTTAAGCCACGATTCACTTATTGCAATTAAATCATAGTGTTTGCAAGCAATTAAAGAAAAAATTTATTTATTTTGTTTCGTAGGCTATGAATATTTAAAGATAAAACCTTTAAATTGTTTGGTAAAACCGCGTTTCCTTCGCGCGCGCAAGGTAAATTCATATTTTTTGACCTGTAATTTAAAGAAATTACGCCGGGGCCGGTCGAGTTACGGCAGCCTGAAAAGAAGAGACAGTATTATGAAGTAGTCTTCCTAGTTTCTACGACAGGAGGGACTTGTTCCTCGGAGATGGACTCCAAGGTCATTAAGATGAAGTCCATCTCCGAGGAACAAGTCCCTCCTGTCGTAGAAACTGTTCCAAAAATTTGCAAAATGCACTCCTTCCTATTGGCAAAGAGACTTTAAGTTATTGTTAATATAGGTCGCCTTGCTGTAGAACTCGTTGCGTTGGATAATTCGAGGAAGTATACCTGTTAAAACAATCTTATTAGTTTTTTCCTTTAGTCCAGTGCTCTTCAACCTTTTTATGCTTACCGCCCACTTTTGTAACTTTTGAATCTCCGTATCGCCCACCAAAATAAAAAATGCAAAAACTCAAACTAGAAGTTATATACTCTGCATAAAACAATAAAATTAATTGCAGTTACCTTTAGATTAATGAGATCCTTCACCCACTAGTGGGCGGTACCGCCCAGGTTGAAGAGCACTGCTTTAGTCGCTCTCACAAGTTCCTGTACTAGCCAGCAGCGCTTCCAAGCTAGAATTTAAAACGTTATTACTACCAACATGAATAACAAATGTTGTGTCCTCAGAAGTTCCGTCTGTAAATCGGTCAACACTACTCGTTATATCCTCCACCCTTGCACCAGGGTATCAGTAACGGCGCCTATGACGGGGATTTCTCCCACAGAATTCGTTCATCAGCGTCTTCGAAACGTAAAACAGAAAACTTATTGTTTGTTAATACTGGTAGACAAGTCTGAGGTTGTCTTAATGGGGCACCATTACGCATTTCAACGAAGGGTCTGGAACTAGGGGAAGAGAGAAGGCTATTAGTACTATTTATATCATTAGTAGAAACTGAGGCAGGAAGGGCCGTGACTGAAAATAACTCCTCTCAGAAGGCCCAAGGGATTCTAATTTCGCCGTCAGGAGCATCACCCTTTCCTCAAGCCTCACTCTGGCCTCCCTCTTACGCTGTAGCTCGTTCTTCAGCAATTCCATGTTCTCGCACCACCTGTAAACTAATTGATCATTATTATTAGCCAAAATAAACTCGTAAGCAGCAAACTTCCCTTCACACCGACTGCAAGTACTTGACGGGGGTGCCATGCTATTAACTAATTAAATTACTAGCGTCGTTTGGAAACTAATAAGGAGTTAACAATAGTAATCTAATAAAAGGAGCAAATATATATATATATACACACACACACACACTCATCGATGCATTCATAGTTTAAGTGGAAGTATGAAGAATCAAACATCTTTTTACACAGAGCACCATTCCGCCCATACGCCCATTTCAGGATACGAACAGCTCGCAGCAGTAT